>MU551651.1:1099419-1124419 GCA_024362625.1 Silurus asotus
CACACACACACACACACACTTACACACACACACTTACACACACACACACACACACACACACACACACACACACTCACACACACACACACACACACAAAACCACTTTGCATACACAAAAACATCTTCTCCAAAGTCAAATCTGAAGCCTTTTCTTCTCCACACAAAATTTTAACTCCAGTATCCCAGGTTTAATTATTACACATTGGAGCTTCTCCAAGCTTCCAAGCTACACACTGTTTCTTGGGCTTATAAGGATCGAACCGTACGCCGCGTGTGATTGCTCCGTGACCTCGCAGCGGTTGATTTGAAGCCATTTAACTCCTTTAAAACAACAGCGATAAACGGGAACTCCGTATTAACCTCAGCGCTCGGCCATTTGTTTTAGCTAAGAATAAGGATGATGATGGATGTCCAGGGCTGCTTGTTCTTTCAGATTTCGGAGCGGACCCAAGCAGGAATTTGTGGATGCATGGAAAACGTAGTCTGATCGATTCAAGGTGAAAATGTACGAGATGCCAAATATGGAAAGCGAAATGGAAATTGAGGGCAAATCTGTGTCGACGAAACTCAGCCAAAGAGCCGTGCCAAGAAAAAGCGCATGGACATCAAGCTCATAACGGCCTGCTCAGATAAGTACAGCATTCTTTCATTTTTGCTGTACTTTTTTAATAAAAAAAAAACAACAAATGGCACCAAGCCATTTGGTTTTTCAGCAAAGAAATTCCATTGATCAACATGATTAGCTTGAGTCGAGGATAAATCTGCAACTGGAAGAATTTCCCTTTCCAAACCCATAAGTGTGAGTGATGGTATAAGCAACGAAGGGTTTTTTTTTGCTTGGAGTCCAGAGACCAATGAAAAATGCATTTGTTCAATCTTGAATCCCTGAAGCCCCTGTGCTCAGCTTTATCTCTGTTTGGAAAAAGTTGTAGTAATGTTTCAAACGGATAGACGTCCCTGGAGGTATCTAAGCTACCTTTGTGGGAAACTATCTGTCTATCTAAATCCAGGTATAAAACAGAAAGAAATAGAAAGCACCCTGGTCAGTGTCTCTACATTAAAGCTTCACATTTCTTAGTTTAAACACTATATTAATAAAAACTATTGGAACACCTGACTTTCTCCAGCTATATTTGGTTCTTCCACAAACTCTTACCACAAACTCGGAGGCAAACAAATGTATTAAAGTTATTTGCATTCACTTAAATTAGGAGACCCAAACATGTTCCAGCAAGACCTTAAGTAGAGCTCTGACCTCTCTACAAACTCCAACTCTCCCCAATCTAGAGGAACATCTACCCAGAAGAGTGAAGGTTGATAAGTGGAATGTGGAATGGGATGCTCAAAAAGAGTCACAACCCTATCTTATGGTCAGGTGTCCACAAACTTTTTTCCAGTGCTTAGTGTATACTGTGATCCCTATTTAGTGAACCAGAGGTGAGAATGGTGAGAGAAGAACTTCCTGAGATGGCATTAAGAAAAAAAGCATGACAGGAACCACACGAATGAACCTATTCTCATCTGAGAAACACTCATTATAGTTTCATCAATGTTGAGGTTATAAACTGTTCACTGATGGACATTCGAGTTCAAGACTTGTAGCAATTGTATTCCTAAACTATCGTTATGATCTACTGTGATGTATGATCTTGAAGCCATCTACGTGGAGCTAGCCTCAGCAGCAGAGGTGGTTTCCAATTGATGAAAACTTTATCAGAATGGATCATGCATATAGACAAAATTTGGTGGACACCTGAGCATCAGATCTTCTTCCTTTTAAACATACCATTCCATATTTGTGCTTTTAATAAGATCCACTCTTCTGGGAAGATGTTTCACTAAATTTTGTGGGGATTTTTTCAGCCACAGTGAGAAAAGTCACGTAATGATGTAAGTGAGGTAAGGAGGCCTGGGATGCAATCAGCATCAACATTCATCCAGAAAGGATACAAACGCTATAGCAGGAGATCTTCCAGTTCAACTCATGGAAAGCAGGTCTCATGGAAATGCAGCACTTTGTGTCCCTCTGGAACAGGTGTGGGTCTCCTAGTTCAAGTGATGCTACCAAATGACAAATATGGCTGGGAAAGTCAGGTGTCCCAATACATTTGTCGAAATAGTTTATCTCTTTATAGTGTAAATGTTGACAATCCTTTCACTTATTGATTACAATCCACACAAAAAGAGGAATATTTTGGAAAGTGTTTAATTTCAAAATGTAAAGAAAGTAAAGTTAAAGAAAAATCTATTTGAGGTAAAATTAACCAGTCGCTTCCCAAAACGTTCCGGTGTTTAAACAGATGCATGAGCTTGTTGCTTTACAGGAGTTGAACAGTGTGTTCGAGACCACGCAGGCTGCCGTGTGTGTTTTTGAGCCATCAATCATTTCTAAGCCTGCAATCCATTTTCCCCGAGTACACGCTGTTACAGCAAACTTTCATTAATGTGGCTGAGTGAACATTAAAATGAAAAAACAAATACAACAAGACCTAACAAAACCCCCTCCATTTCAGAGTTCCCCCTCCACCCCTGAGGGACGCCGCCCTCGTCCGTCCCCCGAGCGCCCGTGTGAGAGAATCACTGATCCGCGGGAGTCATTAGTCAGTAACACGCTAATTGAAACAAATGAAAAGGTTGGAGGCAGGCAGGTGGCTGCGGTTCACCGTTCACAGTATGACATTTGTTACTTTTCAAACAGAAGCAGACTTCATCTTATGATGGTCTAATGAACCTGGCTTGAGTTTTCAAACATGCGCTAAATCACTCGTCGGGGTCTGGCCGAGGCGAGCAGAAATAGACGCCGCTCGTGCTCCAAGGCCTCGCTTGAGGATTCACGTCATAATGGAATTAAAGGCTGATGCTAATGAGGCGAGTCGTGTTTCCTCAAACTCTTTAATTGGAGGTGGCGGCATCAAAGAGCAACACCGAAAACGACATAAAAGGAAGTTAATCACGGCGATCTGCTGCTGGTGCAGGGAAAAAAAGAAAAGCTACAATGTTCTTACACAATACACCAAACATGCAGGAGATCTTCCTATTAAGGGTCTCACCGAGAGCTTTTCTTCTTTACAGCTTTGTATGAGGAAATGCTTTATTTAATATAGGATATGGAAGGAGCCCACAGTGTCAACAGTAATTTGTGGATGAATGAATCTCACACAAATCTCCACAAGCACATTCCACAATCTGCTGGAGATGTGATTTATATAGTTTAGAAAGCAGGTGAGTAACATGAATCGGAAGAAACCAGGAACTTGCCCAAAGTAAATATTGAATACAAATGAAGTCCTTGATGCGTGTCCGTCCTGTGCTGCGCTTTTTCACGTTCACGTAAAACACAGACGCATTGATTTCATGCTTCACAGTGAATTAGCATAAGAACACTTTATTCCGAACCAGATTAGTGTCAGATCCAATACGTGAAATCATTTATACGTATCTACCATATAACATCTGCAACACTGCCTATTGTTTTCCAGACACTTTAAAATGTGTTTAATGATTTAAACGTATTAAAATTGATTTTTAATCGCTGTGGTAATTATCACTGTTAAACTCGATGAACCGCAGCCACTGATGGATCGAGCTGCAAGACTTCATCAAATATATTGAGCAGAAATGATCAGGACAAAACTATTAACGAGATACCAGCATATCATTTGTAATGATACAGAATAATTATCTTCGCCATGCACATGATTAAAACCAGGCAGGAAGTGTCATTAGCGTGGATGGATCTTCAGGGATATGATGATAAGGATCATAAACTGAAGAGAAAAGAACAGAAAGGTAGAAAATGGATTTTACAAAACACATTTCTCAACTTTCATTACCAACTGATTCTATACACATAAGCAAAACTGGTCTGAGTGTAAAATCACTAATATCATTTCCTTTTATTCTTCACCAATAAACACCAAAACCATTTCATCCCCACCAACTCAGCACTGACATCAACAAACCGGAAACTTCGGAAGGTGTTCTGGATTTTTCAGTAATATCATGAGGAACTCAATTTGTCTTCATCCACACATCTGCCAATTTGATTTGTTTAGGCATTTTTAACAATGAGTGTTGCACCAATCCACATTTCTCTAAAAACAAAAACACAATTTACAATCCCCACTCTGGAATCTATAAACCCCATTCCAAAGTCCACAATCTACATTTGCACACCAGAATTTATAATCGTAAAACAACAATCCTCAATCTAAAACCCCTGATCCAAACACCAAAAGTCCACAATTTGGAATCTACAATTTCCAAATCAGAATATACAATCACAAATCCAGAATCAACAGTAAACAATCCAGATTTTAATATCACCAATCCATATTCCACAATCCAGAACCTGCAATCTGGATTCAAAAGTCCACTATCTGGAATCTGCAACCCCCGTTTTGGTCTCTACAATCCCCAATCTAGAATCCACATTCTTAATTCTACAGTTCACAAGCCAGTCTACATGCCAGAATTTACTACCCCAATCCAGATTCTCCAGTCTGTAATCTGTAATCAGATGTTCACTCGAGCGTAAACTTTAGCAAACTTTTTAAATGGATCACAGTCCAGATCAATTTTCAGATTTTGAGTGGAACATTCCACAGGAACCATCGTCTGCACTGAATTCTCTCCAAGTGAAGAGAAGACCATCAGGGTGAACATCGAAAAAACAGAAAAAAGGATACAATCATTGGTACATCAAGAGCATGGTTAGTTCAACAGAAAGAGTGTGAGGGAGAGAAAGAAAGAGTTGATCCTTCTTTCTTTCAACTCTTCTCTTCTCTTCTCTTCTCTTCTCTTCTCTTCTCTTCTCTTCTCTTCCGGCTGTGAGCTGAAGCGTTAGCACTAATCATAATAATAATAATAATAATAATAATAATAATTTTTCTCTTTTGTATTTCTTAAAAAAAGAAGAAGAAAAAAAACATTTTATTGGGAAATTATCCAGAAAACTCAGACCACATGGCTAAAAGTATTGGGACAATCAACTTTTTCTTTTTCAGCCATATGTGCTTCTTCCACACACCAACATCAAGTAGACCCAAAAGTGTTCCAACATCACCCAAAGTGCACAAATCCAGCTCTAAAAAGATCTGCTTTCCATGGATTAAAGTGGAATATCTGCTATAGAGCTTCAAGCCTATTGAATTTTTCATCCAGGCCTCCTCACCTCACCTTCATCAATAACTGACTTTACTAACACCCCTGAAGGCTGAATGAAGCTCCACAAAATGTAATAAAACTTTTTCTCAGAAGACTGGAGCTTCTTATAAGAACAGGATGTTCTCAAGGACACCGATCTTCTGCTCAGAAGTCCACAAACCTCTGACCACATGTGTGGATTTTATTGGGATTTTTAAAATTTTGTTTTATTATTTTTTTACACACACACACACACACACACACACACACACACACACTCACACACACACACACACACTCACACACACACACACACACACACACACACTCACACTCAAACACACACTAAAACACATACACACAAACACACAAACACACAAACACACACACACTATCACACTCAAACACACACTAACAAACACACACAAACACACACACACACACTCACACACACACTCTCACACACACACACACACACACACACACACACACACACACACACACACACACTATCACACTCAAACACACACTAACAAACAAACACACACAAACACCTCATCACCTCTGCATTGTTTCTGTGCATAAGCTTTTCTTGGGGTTTTGAAATGAAGGCAAATTGTGTGTTTTGGTGCTTCTACAGGAAACAAAACCGCAAAAGTAGAAATAAAAAAGCATGACAACTGTTTCAAGCTGTTTCAGACCTTTTCTTCACCACGTCCAGCTCTTCTTGTGAAAATGCGTCAGCGGTTGTGGAATGAAGAAAAGCAGCTACTAAATCAGCATGAATATACTTGAGTTTGTTTGCTGCAGTTGCGGGTTGCGAGAATTTGATTAAACATTCAGCAACATGGATTTGAATGTAGACGACGCCTGCAGTGTTCACGGTGACGCCTTTGACCCTGGAAACACCTGATAGCTGAAATCTGATTGGATAGAACCTCAGACTGAAGAGACGCTTATCTCAGACTTGGAGAAAAGCTATAAAATAAAGAGAAAAGACTATTGGGAATAATTAAATACATATTCATGGACCAAAAGGTAATAAAACCTACTGCATGCTAGTCATACCGTGTTGTAATTAGCACGCTAGTGCTCCTGTGCTGTCTTTTCTCCTTCAGCACACGATGGGAGGAAGAGCCGTGCTCCTCAGTGTCTTCGAATAAAACAAAGGTCGAGAAAACAGGAAGAGGATCCACTCGTGCGTTTGGAGAGAAGAAGCGGAAAGGAAATGCTTTTCCTAATAGTTCCCATAATCTTTGACCCAAACCTCACAGTCTGTGTGTCCCACAGGCCCTTCGGAGTGACAGCAGTAAACACCAGCGAGTCGACATAAACACCAGCGAGCGCGTCTCCTGAGCACCACCACTGCCCTGGACTTCACACTGAAGATACACCATCATTATTCTCTAAAACTGCAAACATTTTATAAACTTCTCAATATGATGTAATCTGTAAAATATTGTATTTATATCTTGATATTGTATATTAATAATTATAATACCTTGATTTTAGTTTCCTCAGAAATGTATAATGTGTGTGAACGGGGCAGAAGTTTGTGGACACCAAACCAGAAGATGTGTGTGCGTTTTTTTTTGTTTTTTTTCCATCCCATTCCAGTTCTAGTTCCCATCTACACTTATAATAATCTCCACTCTTCTGGGAAGATGTTCCACCAGATTTTATGATTTTATGATTTTGTTGTGAAATTCATTCTTCTTTCTGTTTCTTCATCTATCTTCCTCTGCAGATTCATTCTTCCTATTTTCATAGGGTGAAAAAAATCATCCCAAGACCTCTGTAGCAGGAGATCTTCCACACATTTCGAACCCATGGAAAGCAGATCTTCATGGAGCTGGGTTTGTGTACTGTGGGTCATGCTGGAACAGGTTTGGGTCTCCTAGTTAATATTAAATGAAATGAAAAATTTCAAGCCACCCAAATACTTCTTCTTATTCACGTGTGTGTCTAGGATTTTCTGATGGTTCTGTCTGGGGAAGAACCACATAAGTGTGGGGTGTCATTTTAGTGCACTTCACTGGGTCTTTAGTGAAACGTGATCACTGTAAAGTATCCAGAGTAAAGTATACATGGAGTTTTATACACAGAAAGAGTTTATTTATTTAATACAGAAAATTGAAGTGATATAAGAGAAATAAAACATGTTCTTCACCAGTAACTTTGCTTCTTCTTCCTCCTCCATCTCTGACTGTTTTCTCTTAACCACCTGAAACGGATTGTTTTGCTCCTCCGTAGTGTCGTATAAACATCTCCTCACCTGTCTGTGCTCCAGAAGTCCAACTCACATAAAAAACGTTTTATGGAGTCAGAGATGAAACGTGACGCTCCTGCTGGCTGTCAGTGTGGTGCAGTGACGTGTTCAGTGTGTGTGTGTGTGTGTGTGTGTGTGTGTGTGTGTGTGTGTGTGTGTGTCTTTGACCTGATAAGAGACAGCAGATGTATGTGATGTTTGCTGCAGAGCAGTTTGGGGAAATCTATCTATAGATATAGCTCTCTTTCTATTTCTTTCTCTATTTCTTTATCACTCCCCCTCTCTCTCTCTCTCTCTCTCTCTCTCTCTCTCTCTCTCTCTCCATCTCCCTCTCCACCTCTTCCTCTCTCTCTCCCCATCTCTCTCTCTCTCTCTCTGTCTCTCTGATGGTTATTATACACAGTAAACCCCGAAGCGTCCTTAAAAGAATTTCCTGAACCCCAGCGTTTGCTTTGTGTTCCTCTTTAAATGCTTTAATTTAGCCTCTGAAACAGGGGAGGTCATGTGAAGGTCGTGTGGAATATTTGTTAGCGCGAGCTCTGAAACGAAGCGGGTTACGCAGAGTTCGTGTGCTGAGTATGAAGGTCTCTCCTCTGGTAAAGCCTCGTGGAGGAAACAGCATGTAATGAAGTCACATGTTATTGTTCCAGCGGTAAAATATTCCCAAATCAGGGAGAAAGAAAGCAGATGTGGGCTCATTAGCAGCAGCCTTCACGCGTTCAGCTCAGAAACAGGATGGATTTTACGCCTAATCCGTTATGTAACGGATTCATTCTAACACCACGTCCACAAATTACTGGAGCTACTGCTGAGAACCAAAACTTATTACTGATACTGCAGGTTTTTTTTATCTATTTATTGTTACAATCAATGTTGTGAAACATCCAGGAAACAAGTTAGTTCTTGTTCTCAAGTTCTGGAAGCTATAAATGGTCTTTCCCTCACCTGCCTTTCTTTTATTCTGTCCCTAAAGGCATCTGAGGATGTTGGACAACATATTCAGTTGCTTTAGTTGTGACACTGGAGACTCCTTTCACAGAGCGTTAAACATCTCGTTATTCTAAAAAAGCTTTTCCATATCAACACTTATACACTACGTTATATTACGAAGCCCATACGAATGTGCTACATAAATGATCATAAATAGTGCAGAGAAAAGGCTGGACAGTGGATGGCACACTTGGAGGTGGAAGCTTAATGGTTTGTGGTTGTTTTGGAATGGAGTAAAAGAAATCCTGAACCAACATGGCTACCATTCCATTCTGCAACACAATGCAACTGGACTGTGGCTCATTGGACCCCAAGCGTACGTTCGAGCTCTGTACACGTGAAATAGAGAGCAAACAGTCATCTGAAGTGAAAGTTGTTTGTCATGGAACTGCCTGCCCAGTCACTGCACCTAAATCCTAGTGAACTGTTCTGGAATGAACTGGATCAGAAGGAAAGACTCAATCCAGAATTCAACACTATTTTGTTATACAGTACATTTACTCCTACTGAGGAAGTCAGAGGTGACATCAGTGAGGAAGAATCCTTGAGTGGAACCAGACATCGTCCTCATCATCCTCCTCAACACCAAACATCAATTCATTATAAGTTCTATCATTGTCGAGGTTATCAGCTGTTCCCTGATGGACACATGGAGCTACTGAAGCAAACTATTTGTATTAATTACAGTCCCAATTTATCTTAAAAGTTCATGAAGAATCATCCACAGTAAACTCATAGATCTTTTTTTATGTGCAGTCATCCTCAGCAGAAGCGAGTGGCCTATAATTGGAGAAGATTTTTCCAAGGGTAGGGTTTCAGGATAAGTCTGGGAAGAAGATGTGATCATTGGTACTTTAGGAGCGTTTATGTTAGCGTTGACCACAATGACTTGAACCTGTTATTGAAGAAAAAATATGAATCCTCATCGGAGGACCAACAACTAAACTCAAAACTGCTGTGTTTTGTCAATGAAATGTTGCTAAATTTCCAAACATTGTTGAGGGAAACACACTTTTAGCCAACGCGGTGGATTAATGCTTTTAGTCGTCCGGTTTCCAACACAAACGTTCCAAAAATCCACTGCTGATAAACGACCACTATATATTTTCCCAGCTTGAATTTAATTCTGACCAGTCAACATGAAGGATCCGTGGCTGAGAGAACCAAGTGGCTGGACAAGCGAGAAGAAATGGTGATCCCTGAAATGTAAGATTTTATAAATAAATCTTTTAAATGAAGCAATAAGACCTTTGCTTTACAAACAGCTTGTTGATTTCATTGACAAATATGAAATGTGTTACACTGTTGTTTAAGGTTCAGGAGCTAGAATTCATCAAGAATGATCCTGAGGGAGGCAGCCATGTTTCCTGCAGCATTTTGATGTGTATTGGTGTTACGCCAAGGCGTCTTCATTAGATCTAGAGCCAGAGCTAAGACAAAATAGTAAAGAGTGTAAGGGTTCTAATTAAACACATGGACTATTTAGGCATAATTTTGTGGACACCTGAGCGTACGATTTTAACATCATGTTCCACACTGAGTCTCCATTTTCTGCTATAATAACCTCCGGTCTAAAGGTGCTCAATAGCAATGAGTTTAAAGCTTTATCCTTAAAATATTCCAAACCATTCCATTAGTCTGGCTTTGTGCACAGGAACTCCATGTTTGTGATAATCCAACTGACTTTAACTACATTCTTAGGTGATATAAATATTAACACCGAATCCTCCGTATCCTCCTCTCAATCAGCTTCTTTTTTTCTCGTTTTTAATCTATTAATTACCCGACAGAAATGATGCTCTTTTTTCGGATCACAGATCTGATATAATTACTGCTAATCGAGTCTGGTCGTCTCGAGAAGCTACTAATGATCATCATTTTCCTGCTCACGACGCAACGGTTCCCGATTAAAAGGACATCGACAGCTTGTAATAAAAGGTCAGAGATTCAGAGTGATGACAGACTGTTGCCCTTGCTCATGAATTGGAAACCACCGCTGCAGGACGGTTCCACAAGATCCGTGAGGTTTCTCTGATGGGTTCCACTCAAGAAGAAGAAGAAGATCAATTTAGACCATAACAGTTTACTAAAATATATTGGGAATGCAATTGTCATGGACAATTTAGCATTTTGTCAGTAAACCTTAACAATGATGGACATTTGGTGTTGAGAATGATGATTGGTTGCCTTTTGAGTCTGGTTCTTCTCAAGGTTCCTTCTGCATGCCAATTTAGAAGGCTTTTCCTTGCCACGGTTGCCCCTGCTCATGAATGTCAGAAATCCAGTCTAAGTCAAGAGAGTTAATAATAGTGCAGCTCCAACCCACAACCTAAAGCACAAATCAATCTGTATGTTCTTTGGTAGATGATCTACTGAAGCATAATCACATTTCTGGCAAGTAGAAATCTTCAGGGTTGTCCAAATGGGACCAAAACTGGCACCAACTTCAGTGCTGAAGCTCCAAGCAAAAAAGTGTCCCTGGAGCTCTAAAGGGCCTCCTGATCCATAGTACTGCTTCAATATGGCTCCAGATTCTGGAAAAAAAAGTGTAGATGGTGTAGAAAAACATTCAGGTATGAAATTTCTTGTCGATTTCCATTTTTGACGAATCCCAGTAGGAGTTTTTACTTATGATTGGTTTGGACCAAACTCATGAAAATTTCAAAATTGTTGTGCAAAGAGAGAGAGTCAGAATGAAATGGCTTCAAGAGGATTTAAAAGGATAATGTTCAGCCAGCGTCTGAGGGGAACTCCAGACTCATCCAGACTATTCCTTCATGGGTTTCCTTGGAGAAGCAAATTCAAAAGAAAGAGAGAATTCCCACAGCTTTGACTCCATGAAAAGGCACCGTGTCTCAAAGAGGTTCATGTTTAAACCTTAGAATGCAAAGCTATTTCTTATAAACCACCAAGGACTAAAGAGCAGGAGATCTTCAGACAGGATAAGCATACACCTTGGGAACACATAATTCATCCTCATGGTGATAAACTTAATCAGTTAACGTTCCCTCAGCTACAGCTTGATGGACACTTTTGATGGAAATACTGCTCAAGCTGTGATTGCATTTGAGACATGACCTTGACAAGTCAGTCGGAAATGCACTTGTATTTCAGATAGAAAATAAAGACTCTGGTGGTTGTGCCAGGTGAAAAACTCAGCCGTGTTTCTAGCAGTCTGATAGCGTTTGTAGTCTCGGACACAAAACACGACACAAATGCAGTTATTGCTTGGGTTTTAATTTTGAGTGAAAGTAGCCATTAAGGTCTCCAATGTGGTCATGTTGAATAAATTGACCATCACTTTGAAGATGTTCGCGCTCTAATGATTCTTTCCCTAACAAACAGGACGGAAGTGTGCAACCTTCAACCTGACAAAAAGCGTCCAAACATCAGCACTGATCTTATTGACAGAGACATTATCTGCACTGTGGCTTGTTTGTGTTTCAGCCAAAGAATCAATACAAAGGGAAATCACCTTCATTATCACAGTGAGGTCAAACACATAACATCGACCAAACCGAACGGAAACAATGACCGGATTAGTGTTTTTAGATTAGAACTGATCTGTAATCAAGAAGATTCAATTTCATCTAGAAGAAAACTTTAAATACCAGGTTTGGAGACTCGCTCTGATTAAAGAAAGCACTTGATTTATCTATGTTTATACACCATCACCTTTAAAATAAGCCCCATGCACAGCAATACAGCGATCCTGCCACTTCAGAAACGTGTCCTGGAAATCTTCTTTTCGAAGCATCTTCTGCAATGTGTACTGGATCACCACAACGGTGTCAAAATGGGAGGATCTTTGGGAACAGGGCGAAGTCTGCATCTTTGAAGGTCTACCTGATACAAAATGCCCAAAAACAGCTCCATGAAGATATTTTTTTTATGGGTTGGAAGATGTGGAAGATCTCCTGCTATAGAGCTTTAACCGCTATAAAGCACCTTTGGGATAAACGTGAACACTCACTTCACCCCAGGCCTCCTCACATCACCTACATCACAGTCTGGGATGTTTAGAAAGCATAGAATCCCAGCTCCTTGTCACTTTAGTGTATCAAAGTTCGAGATCTTGCTGAGGGCAATCAGTAATTATACCAGAAGTCAGAATGAGGTCTTACTTTACATTTACGCCATTTGGCAAATGCCCTCATGCTCTGATTTGAACTCACAGACATCCAACATCTTACCCACTTAACTAAATGGAATTCATGAAGTGAAAAATTCAATAAATGCTTACATTCTGGAATTAATTGGATTGAACAAAGCCAGAAACCTGCCCACCCAAACACTGAGATGTCAAACAACCTCGTAGATCTTCTCCTTGATCTGATCAGAACCGGAGCCTGTACTAATCTGATCAGGAGGAGTTGTGCTTATCAGCTGATTGTTCAGCCACACATTTGTTGGTTGGTCCAGAGCAGTAGAAGCATCAGACTTTGTGTTTTGAAGTTCAGTGTCCTGTGGAAGGACAAGTGTCCTGTACAGTGTCCTGTATATATACTAATATACACTAATATACAAGGAGTGAAGCTTCAACCTGCATTAAGCGAGAAATTTTTCACTTTTTCATCTACATAATTATAAATATTTACCACTATTCAACTTTTTTTTTTTTATACAACGGGTTACAAAAAAGCAATATTTTATGATAATATATAACGTGTTTTGTGTGTGTGTGTGTGTGTGTGTGTGTGTGTGTGTGTTGTGTGTGTGTTTATTGTTTAAAGAAATGTGGTTAATAAATACAACTCAATAACCAAAACATGTATAGCCTTTTCCCTACACACTGAAAGAAATAATAATAATATTTAATAATAATAATAATAACAATAATAACAATAATAATGTGTTCTTTACAAGCCTCTGATTCCTAACAGACAGGAAGTTTTGGGATCTGCAGCCAACAAACAAAACCAAAAAACAGTCTAAAAGAAGATCATGCAGCAGTGTAATGATTTTGATTAAAACATTATATTACAAATTATAGTGGATTTAATTTGGAATAAAATTATTAAATGAAATATGAAAAAATAGGTCTTCTAATAGTAATTTATATATATAATAATTATTATTTTATTATTATTTTTTTTATTTGAGTTCACTTCATCCCTAATGCATTTCCAATCCAGGTTCATCTGTAGAGCACTTTTAATAATTTCTCAAAACAGCTTCACATCAACAAATAGATTATAAATATAACTTTTAGCATTACAATTATTTATCACTAATAAGCAAACCAGTGGTGACTGTGACAAGGAAACATCTCCAAGACTTAATGATTAAGAACCTTCAGAGGAACCAGACTTAAAAAAAAGAACACATCCTTAGCATGGAATGTCAATATATTATAGTTCCATCATTGATCATATGATCAACTGGTTCACTGATTCACCTACTGATCCTCAAGCTGTTGTAGCAAACTGTTTCTATTAATTACAGTCCAAATCTTCATGGTTTAGTGGAACATCTACAGTAACATCATTGATCTTTCTTGAGCAACACTGAGTGGTCTCTAATTGAAGAGAGCGCTATCTGAAGGTAGGATGATTCAGGCAGATCCATAGAGAAGAAGAAGACAGGATCAGTCCAACCTCAGAATCATGAGAAAGAGAGAAGCAGAGACATTCCTATTGTTATGTAAACGTGAATGAATCCATCAAGGCTAGCTATGAGTTCAGAACTATTTTAGAGAGCCAGAAAAAAACCTTCCTAATGCATCTCCTTGATTCATCCTGACGCTGACGCCATACTGCTGGCTTGGAGTTCTCTTCAATTGGAGACCACCTAATTGGACAGCCTAAAGATCTATTAAGATCCTGACTGGATGGATTTGGACTGTAATGAATATTAACACCCTGCTACACTGGTTCAGGAACACAGTTTGTGTGGACAATTCTGCATTTAAACATCCATAACAGTTATGGATCTGTAATGAAGGGACACCAGACGAGTATGAGGTTCCCTTTTGACTATTGTTCCTCTCAAGGTTTCTTCTTTATGAAGTCTCAGGAAGTTTTTCCAGGAAGAAACTCTGGAAGCTTTGGGAAACCACCATCAACAAATCTGTTAGAAAGCACAAGTTCACCCTGATCCCACCAGAGATCCTCCTTTACCAAAAAAGAACTATTCACAAAAGGCTTGACTGAACAACCTCAGAATTTTTCTTCAATGTAGAACTTTAACCAAACATCCAGGAAGAAGGAAGTAAAGCTATATATAAGGGAAGGTGCCCAGAACATTATGGATCTTCCTAAAAGAATTAAAAATTTTCTTAAAAATAAGAATTTCAGTGTTATTTACCGAGCTTTTAGATCGTCCTGTGAAACCTTCCGGCGTGTAAGATGACTCGGTTCTCCTCCTCAGGTCCTGCTTCATTTATTATTCCAAACACACGGCAGTAAAAAAAAGTTTTTCTATATTTCATCAGATTACGTGGAGGAACTACGCCAGAACTAGTGATCTTTGCTGGAAAGCTCAAGCGATGATTACTGATGTCCAAAAAAAACCTAGCGGGATGTATGCGATGTGAATTCCCAGCAGTGGCACAGAATAAATGATGATGAATGAAGGCGATTTGTGAGCCAGAGGCAGATTAGTTCACTTCTCAGCATAATGCTGGATGTACCGCTAACCGCTAACACAGCTGCTTCCAATTAGCAATAAAGACCAGCAATAGGCGAGCCGACAGACCCAAAGAGATTTCTGCAGGTTGGAACGTGTTTATTCACAGAATTAGAACAGTAACACAAACAGACCTGTTTACTGTTCAGTGCTTTATGGAATATAGACCCTGTAGATCTCTGCTTTTCACCGTATCACTACTGCTGCTTGGAATGAATTAACGATCCCACATCGCACTTACTCCAATTCCCGATTCAAATATTATTTACGATTCTTGTTATAGGCTTTATTTATCCCCAGGTTTTCTTCTCTTCACTTGGGTTACGGATTATTAGCCACGTGCTAGCAACACTAGCAAAAAACCCACAGCAACCAGCAGCCCACTAGCCACCAATGCTGCGTAATTGCTAAATCCTTGATTTCCTTCCAGGGAACCAGGTTGCTGCAATTATCGTCCTATACACAATACAGGGTCTAAGAAAAAACAAGGCATGAGAACAACACACACACACACACACACACACACACACACACACACACACTCACTAGCACTAGCACTGGTTTTCAGGAGAAAAACTAAAAAGCAGTGTGTGAGCAGGTACTGACTAAAAGTCGGGCCATTTATCGTAAATAGAGAGCAATCATGGCCATTAGCTACGTCAGGCTCGCGGGCTGGAACAGTTAATGCATCCACGCTTCATCATAATAGAACCAATCAGAGTGAGTGCATCTTGGGTTCTGGCCAACACGGACTCAGAGCCGCTTATGCTGCCTCCAAATTCTAATTCTGACCTGACAGAACTGTAAGTGAGAGGAGAACAGAGGGATGGAAGAGGTGGAGTTCTTGTTACACCTGCTACGCTATACGGAAAAAGCATTGGGACACCTGACATTCCCAATATTATGTGAATTATTACTTTAATATTTATAACTGCAGGCACACAACTGTCTGTCTGTTTCTCTCTCTCTCTCTCTCTCTCTCTCTCTCTCTCTTTCTTTCTTTCTTACTTTCTTACTTTCTTTCTATCTCAAACAGTTACCACAACGCTGCAGGCACACAATTGTACAAGATGTTCTAGGATGCTCTAGCATCCATAAAGGTTTTCCCTTTATTTGATCTAGGAGATCCAAACCAGCATGACCCAAAGTGCAGGACACCTCCTTATAGATCAGCTTCCATGGGTGGGAGTGGAAAATCTCCTGCTATAGAGCTCTTACCCTATTATAGACTTTTGTATAAAGACTGGAACCCTAACTGCACCCCAGACCTCCATCTACATCTACCTGACTTTATTAATCCTTGTAGCTGAATGAATCTCACCCAAATCTTCACAAAATCTAGTGGAACATCTTCCCAGAAAACTGGAGCTTCTAATAAGAACAAATGGGGACTACATTTAGAAAAAAATAAGAACATACTAATTTAATGGTCAGGTATCCTCTCAGGTTTTTGTCTATATAATGTATTCAAAGAACCGCATCCAGATTTCCACTGTCACTAGCCAATGAGAGTTCAAGGCCTCTTAAGCCACGCCTCCAGGAGTGGTTTGGGGTTTATTTTCACCCCAGAATGTGGCAATTTGTTGACTGGACCCAACACTATAGAAGTGACATTTGTGCTACATTTCCATGGCTTTGAGAACAAAAGCTTTTTGGAGAGAGGGAGGGAAAAAGAGAAAGAGAGAGGAAGGGAGAGAGACGGAGGGAGAGAAAGAGAGATGGGGGGAGAGAAAGAGAGAGGGAGGGAGAGAAAGAGAGAGGGAGGGAAAAAGAGAGAGAGAGAGAGAGAGGGAGAGAGACGGAGGGAGAGAAAGAGAGATGGGGGGAGAGAAAGAGAGAGGGAGGGAAAAAGAGAAAGAGAGAGAGAGGGAGAGAAAGAGAGAGAATGTTGTTTTTTCATTACTACACTGTCACTGCTGCAAATTTATCACATTACACTTTCAATTCAAAAGCATGGCTCACTCACAACACGTCCGTCACCAACACACTCGTCATCACTCACTCACACCATCACAACAACAACGTCCTGAAACACCAAACCCGAGAATTAGACATGACTACAATTGTTGGCACCTTTGCTAAAAAATAAACAATTAAATATTATAAGGTTACTAGTCAGGACCTTGCTCCATTTTTTCCCAATAGTTCGTTGTCATGGAGATGAAAACCAACCATATAAACAAAGGTGGATTTAGTGGAGGAGTGGGCACATGGTGGAGATCTTTCAAGAAATGTTTCTAATACTTTGAAATGAAACTTGCTTTTTAATCTTTTTAGGTTTTATGTTTGATACACAGAACCTGAGGAAAATAGAAGCTTCCAGAATCTAGAAACAAGGAACAATCTAGAAGCTGTGTGTGTGTGTGTGTGTGTGTGTGTGTGTGTGTGTGTGTGTGTGTGTGTTATTGGTAACGCCTGTGCTCTATCAGTATGAAGGAAAGTGAGAGAAGGAACGAGTGTGTGTGTGTGTGTGTGTGTGTGTGTGTGTGTGTGTGTGTGTGTTATTGATAACGCCTGTGCTCTATCAGTATGAAGGAAAGTGAGAGAAGGAACGAGTGTGTGTGTGTGTGTGTGTGTGTGTGTGTGTGTGTGTGGGTGTGTGTTGAAGTTCATCTTCTCCACGTCTCTCAGGTGTATCATGGAGTGGAGCTGAGATCTGACAGACACAACTGAGAGAAAAAGTTGAATCAGGCTTCAAAGCAAAACAGACCTGTCTAATTTTCACACGTCTCAGATTGGATGCATATCTGATACACACCTTCAGTACGGATGAAAAAAGATCAGATCTAACCGAACAACTAAGAATTACAGCAGCTGCAGGCGGAGGAAGAGGAGGAAGAGGAGGAAGAGGAGGAAGAGGAGGAGGACTGGTGACTACAGTATGTTTAGAGAAACCATAAAGAAACTTATGACTTCTTTCTTTCTTACTTTCTTTCTTTCTTTCTTTCTTTCTTTCTTTCTTTTGTTTCTTTTTATTTTAATTATTTAATTTATTAGGATGATTCCTGGATTGTTCATATGTCTGATTTTCCAGACTAAAACACTGTGTGTGTGTGTGTGTTTGTGTGTGTGTGTGTGTGTGTGTGTGTGTGTGTTGTGTGTGTTTGGGGGGGTTTCCATTCAGTACAGCACATTTTGTAATTTCTTTGATTCCTGTAACGGTTCGATTTTGTGTCTAATAAAGAGAGGAAATGGAAAACAGGCTGAATGAATGGAGGTGTTCTGAATTCTCCACACGACATGTTCAAACAAACTCTCATTAATAATACATCCTTCAAAACAAGAGCAAACGAGCAGCTGCATCACACACAGCTTCCTCCTGATTATGGATAAACACAGGATGTGATTATCAGACCTGAGGTGCTCTGCCCTGGGTGGGGTGGAAAATCATTTCTAGGTGAAGAACATGGAGAATGCCAGTGTTAATGGAAGGTAGAAGGTTGAGAATGAGCGTCTCTGGAAGTTTAATGCGCTCCTCATAGCAAGCTGAAGATATTGGAGCAGGAGCTTCCTGGTGGGACGGAGTTGGTTAACTGGTGTTAAATGGTTCTTTAAGAGCACATGTGAAAATTACAGGTTCTGAAAACCTCAGAGAAGATGCACAGACACGAAATTCCTCAGCACATGATCAACTTTCACTATTAGGACTTTTATTATTTCTTACGTTTTTTTCCTTTAATTATTTTTTCTTTCATTTTTGTTTCGCCTTCTTTTACATTGAATGTTTTTAACTTTTATATCTATCTATCTATCTATCTATCTATCTATCTATCTATCTATCTATCTATCTATCTATCTATCTATCTATGTAGTATATTATATATTAGTATATGTAGTATATTATTCTTGCTTTTCTATTTTTCCATCTTCCACCATTTTCTTTCTTTCTTTCTTTCTTTCTTTCTTTCTTTCTTTCTTTCTTTCTTTCTTTTTTTCTTTCTTTCTTTCTTTCTTTCTTTCTTTCTTTCATACTTTCTTTCTTTGTTTCTTTGACGAGTAAACAATATCGGCTTCAGTCTTCATTCCATGTTCCTGCTTTTACTCAGGATAATCATGATGGATGAGAATGGCCTCTTCAGTAGGACACACACACACACACACACACACACACACACACACACACACACACACACACACTCATCTATTAAATGTTGAATTGAGCTTCACATCCTTGTGATCCATAAAGTGATACATCAAACATTCTAATAATGGAGATGAAGCTCACGACCATAGGCGTGAGAGAAAGGCCGGCCGGCCGGTCCTGTACGCTGAGGCCACGGTCACCTCCTGAATAATGTCCATCGATTTTTCTGTCGTGTCTCCGTCTCCACTGATGGACGTCCAGCCATGAGGCTTGAAAATGTTCTCATCGGTCAATGTTGCCGTATTTCGTCATCGATTGGAGCACAAACATGGACCACACACATCCATCTCAGAGTAACAGCTACTGCTGCTGCTTTACCTTTTCCTCTGGGGTTCTCCTCGCTTCACAATCTCAGCTTTATGAACAGGTTTCTGATCCAGAATGGCTTCTATCAAATACAACAACACTTTCAGAAATAGTTACAGAACAGTATGATGTCACAAACTAATGATGTCACAAACTAATGATGTCACAAGAATAATTCTAAATTAAATCTTGTTTCTACTTCGTCTTGATGAAAGTCAGAACAGATTAAACGCTCAAATGTTTTTTGTGTACGCACCAGCACTCTGTGTGACTCACGCACACACACACACACACACACACACACACACACACACACACACACACACACACACACACACACACACACAGTTTATCAGTGTGTCGAGGCACTCGAACCAGGACAACCCTGGTGTGTGAGAGTTCGAGTACTGAGCCAGCACATGTCTGGGTTGTGATAGGAGATGTGGTTGTCATGGTAACTGCCTGGAGGCTGCTGATGAAAGCTCCTGGAGGGACCTTTGTGAAGCAGCACCTCTCAGTGTAAGAGATATCTCCCAGGCTTTCATTCTGTCTCCCCACTAAACATACAAAAACCAGCTGGAATTAAATAATTAATTGATTGATTGATCGTGTATCAGTTTTCTGGATTCAGGTTTTAAAATTTGTTTTTCCAGTTTAAATACAATACAACGTACATCCAAAAGTGTGTGGACACCTGACAGTGTGAATTTGCCTGAACATCACATCCCACATTTATTCCCATTTACAGTTATACCAAGTGGCGGGCGGTCAGGGTCAGTAAAACTTCTCTGCTGGTCGCAACACTATCACAGAGGAGGGCAATGAATGAAATGAAAATTCTAGGCCAAAACCGAAACACCGAAATAAAAGATTAGAAGCATTGTATTTGTGGCTATGAGTGTGTACAAACTCAAATCACTGCAGTGCAATTTAAAGAATAAATCACTTACTAAAGTGTTTTATTTATTATTATACATTATTGTTATTTATTTGTTTATAGTATTGACAGACACACAGCGGTTTTTATTATGAGTCTGTTAAAGGAAAATAATTGACGGCTGAACGTTTGGAAGCTCATTCAGTGAATGGAAGGTTCTAATCTCCAGCATTAAGAAGAGCCTGTAATAAATAATATTATAATTATTATTATTTTTGGGATCCACTGGCAAGGTTTTAAAGATCAACCGGTCGATCCACTGGAGATCACTGATCTAAAGTAATGAAGTCCAGAAGTTTGTGTGTTCTGACTTCTGCCTCGGCACATCACTGCAAAACTTTCCTGCTTTTTCAAAAGCGTCTCTACAGACGGAGTGCGCATGCGCGGATTCACTTTACTTTTCTGCTCCACGTTCTTCTCATATTTAGAAGGCAATCAGGATGTTTGGATTTCAGGTGATAAATTAAACCCGACTGGGAGAAACTCTTTGCAGATACACCCCCCCCACCCCCCCTCTTGAAATTTCAGCATTGCATGTTTTGTACATCGCTCTCCGCACACCGCACACCGCACACATGTTGCTCTGATCCAGATAACCGTGTGCTGCTGCGCTTTTTTATTGCGTCTTTAGGTCTTTTAGGTATTTCGGCCGAAAATGTTCGGTGGCCGAACTTTTGGTGCATCCCTGTAATTTATGATTAGGCTCACACGAGCCAGACAGGGACGTACAAAGGGCCGGATGTGGCCCCCGGCCGTAGTTTGCTCAGGTCTGCACTATCAGAAGCACTAACCTACATTTACAAACTAAATTTGTTCCATTAAATTATATTAATTTTATACCCAACATTTTATTTTCTTCATGTGGGAGTGTTTCTCTCGGCTGCACTGCTTCAGTACGTGTGTGTGGATGTAGATTTTTTTGTCCAATCAGATTTCAGCCTCTATGTGCTGCCATGTGAATCTAATCTGCTCAGAACCTTCAGAATCAGAACTGCTGGACTTTTACCATCGAGAACATTACCAACAGCTCTGTTTCTTTATCCAATCAGATTTCAGATTCTCCTCACAGAGCAGATCACTGGATCAGAATAGCGTCAGCACTGTTCTGTCCTCTGATTGGTTGTTCAGAGGGAAACTGTTACAGCTGAGTTGGACTGGTAAAACACGTGTGTAGCTCTGCACACGTTCATACATCTGAGTTACACTTTTTTACACTTACAGAAGAAGAGAAATCGATTCAGTCTCAGACACTTAAAAATCCATTGTGAAGAAAAGTGAGACATGGTGAGGAGGATCACCAACCCTGAAGCTCGCTAGCGTGTCTCAGCCCGGGAAAGGGTTTGTTCTCCACCTCCTGACCAGTGAATACGAGCGGTACCACTGGATTACAGCCTCTGGGGGGCGCTGCACATTATGAGTCGGTATCTCTGGTGAGTGGGTTGTGTTTTATTTACGTCATGTTATTAGACAAATATTGATTGTGAACTGCTTCAGATGTTGTAGGTGCACAGTTGTGGTTGTAGTGTGGAGGTTTGGAGTGTAACTGGGTTTGTTGGTGTAGTAAAATGGTTTTTACCTCCAGATGTGAAACGTCTCTCTGTAATGCAGCGTGTTGTTATATTGTGTGTTTGTATTGTATTGATGGTTTCTATCATTGTGACGTGATAGTGGTGTATTAAGAGGTGGATTCAGTCGGGTACCAAATACACGTCCCACCACTGAGTTATAATAACCTCCGATCTTCTGGAAAAAGAGTCCTCTAGATTTCACATTTGGGTGAGATTCATTCAACCCATTCTTTCATTTCACTTCCTCCCTCCTTCCTAACTTCCTTCCTTCCTACCTACCTTTCTTTCTTTCTTTCTTTCTTTCTTTCTTTCTTTTTGCTGGTATAATAACTTGTGGTGATTTGAGATTAATCCAGAACTTTGTAAGTAAACTCACATCTGCGTGTGTTTTCTCATAGCATTTAGAGAAACAGACTTTAGAATGCAGAATCATGAAGTGGCTCCAGCTCCGAAATATCGATGTGGAAGCAGGTGATGGTGATGTGCTCCATCTGCCAGCTGCCTGTGGGAGCATCTAAACTCCTCGATCCCTAAAGCACTGCTGCTGTGGGAGATTTCCCCAAACTTCTCTCCAGCAAACATCACGTACATCTGCAGTCCCTTATCAGCTCACACACACACACACACACACACACACACACACACACACACACACACACATACACACACACACACACACACGCTGAACACGTTACTGCACCACACTGACAGCCAGCAGGAGCTTCGTAAAACGTTTTTTTATGTGAGTTGGACTTCTGGAGCACAGACAGGTGAGGAGATGTTTATACGACACTACGGAGGAACAAAACAATCCGTTTCAGGTCGTTTATTTCAGGTGTTTCACAATAAGACCTTCAGTGGTGTCCTCCAGTCCACCTCTTCTCCTCGCTTTCTTTCTTTCTTTCTTTCTTTCTTTCTTTCTTTCTTTCTTTCTTCTTGTATTTTTTTCTATTTTTATTTTCCTTTCATTTTTCTCTCTTGTATTTTTTCTTCCTTCTTTTCTTTCTATCTATCTTTTCCTTTTCTCTTTATCTGTTTATAACTCCGTTTACCATTTACAGGTGATCTCAGTTGGATAGATGTGAATTGTAAATGTGTATATAAAAACATATTACAGAGAAACGCAGTAGAACAGAAGGACTGCATACAGTAAGAATAAATTTCATGGGCAGAAACACAATAAGCACATTTCAACACGTCTCTTTTAGAAGGAGCTGTAAAATAAAGGCATTAATCACGTGTTAACGCCACAGTGTGTGTCTGGATAAACCTGGCACTATTATGCACTAATATCAAATCCTTCTTCAAACCTCTATAGAAGGCCACTTAAGATCTTCCACTCCATTTCATGTAAAGCAGATCTTCATGGGGCTGGTCTCCTGGTTCAAGTGAACTGAAAATGTCATGCTCCCATACCCATGAACATCCACTGTAACTTTGTGCCTCCAATTTTGTGGTAGAAGTTTGGAGAAGAACCACTGGAAACTATGATTGACCCAATAAGGCCATGTAGTGTATGTAGCAACCTGGAACCTTAGCATGTGTTAGCATTGCATGTTCTTGGGTTAAAATGTTCCATATAGTAAAACAGCTCTTCTGATCTTGGTCTGATCTGAGTGGAACACAATGGATATCAGTTTTATGCAGAACTATTTGTTGTTGCAAATAGAAAAAGGAAGTGTGTATAGTTATATTCCGCTGGTTAGCTATAATTAGCTTATTTCAAGCTCGGCATGTGGTGTCACGTCATGCAGAGTTTCAAACTAATTAAATAATAAATAAATGACTGACATCACAATTTTCTTAAAATTTACGAGTTTGATATAGCTATAAAACGACGGGGGACGGAGTTTGCACTTCTGTGACATTTGAAGGTCATTCCCACAGCTGGAGGTCACCGTTTATGACCTTATTAACGTCCTTTCTTTCATAAAAACTGAACCTACACACTGTCCTCCATGACCTCCTGAAGTTCTTTTTACTTCATTAAACTCATTAAACTCATTAAACTCATGGAGACCATTTGTGGGTTGTTGTAAATAAGAATATCATAAATGGAGTAAATTCCTAATTACAAATATTCTGTAGTATCAAACTTCACATCTAAAATGGTTTCAAATTAAAATAATAATGAAATTTGTCACATACACTTTGACTGTATGTGTCGAGTACAACATGTAGTGAAACCCTTTTTACGACTGTCAGTATAAAAATCATAAATGTATAATCACACTCTTGATGTCACCCAAATTGAGGATGAGGTTTTACTTTTGAATCTGGTTCCTCTCAAGGTTTCTTCCTCATAACATCTCAGGGAGTTTTTCCTTCACCACAGTCTCCATGGTGATCATCAGGGATAAACACATCGTTCACCTTCATTCTGTAAAGCTGCTTTGAGACCATGTCTATTGTGAAAAGCGAAATAGAAATAAACTTTGACTTGACTTGAAATAAAAAAAGAGTAAAGTAACGTAAAAAAAAAAAAAGGATAAAAATCTGACTAAATATGAAAAGTTAAAAATAAATATATATATTTAATATATATATATACATGAATTAAACAGAAGGGATGGACGGTTGTGTATGACAGATTTTGACAGAAGTTCAGATCAGATTAACGTGACCCAGTGTGATTCTGATTGTTTCCACTATGTATGTGAAATATCATTAAATTGATATCAACAAATCTCTAAGTTTTTTGGCGTAGAAACATTTGACTCTTAATGGTGTCCTAAAGGTAAAGACACCATTAGGGACTAACATGTGATCCACAAGTGGTCAAAGGTGCACTAATGCAGTTAATCATGAGGTAATTCATGATCAGTGTTGTGACTACAAAATAGTAAATAGTTACAGTGACCCAGTGTGATTCTGATTGTTTCCAGTATGTATGTGAAATATCATTAAATTGATATCAACAAATCTCTAAGTTTTTTGGTGTAGAAACATTTGACTCTTAATGGTGTCCTAAAGGTAAAGACACCATTAGGGACTAACATGTGATCCACAAGTGG
>MU551651.1:1129419-1134419 GCA_024362625.1 Silurus asotus
GTGTACCTGCTTATTTCCCGAAATGTTCCCACAAAATCATACAACACAAATTCCAGAAATGTTCATACGTTTTTTTAAATTTGAGTAAAATGACAATTAAAAACCTTTAAATCACATGAGCCAGTGACTCTATTGAGCACCTGTGGTGAACCTCAAGCAGTAGGTGGAGAAGCTCCATGTGTGTAACATCCAGCAGCTCTGTGATGTGAAAATGAAGAAGTGGAAGAGGATCCCAACAACAACCTGTGCAGCTCTGGTGACTTCCACACCAAGGAGGAGTGAAGCAGTGCTGGAGAAAGATGTGCTCCACACAATATTCACACTGGACACAGTTTCACGTTTACTGAGGGTGTACTCACTTTTACTTATTTAGACAGTAATGTCTGTATGTTGTTATTTTTAGAGGACAGTAAATCTGTACTAATACACAAACTGCACACTGACACTCTAAAATAAATCCAAGTTTCATTTCTAGGGGTTTGTCCCTTGTGGAAACGGTTGCTGAAATGTGGGGGTGCACTTAATTCTGTGAGATACTGTGTATATAGAGTTTATTACAATGCTGAATTGAGCATCTCATCCAAAACAGTCACTGATAAACAAATGTTTATACACACAAAAAATATACACAATGACTAACACAGTGAGATCTTTCTGAACATCAGCGTATATTTCAGGGGAAATGAGACACAACAAGGGAAAAAAGAATCACGTTTTCCAGAAAACGAAACGATGCAGGCTGAAGGATGAAGGATGAAGGATGAAGGATGATGGATGGACGCATTGCGTATGTTTTTTATTTCCCCTCCTGTATATGACTCATATGTCTCACAGGCATCTAATCTGACATTTTAGCATCTCAGCTCCAGTGAAAAGCTTTTTTAGTGGTGAGAGTGCAACGCAATTCACTGCAATTATTTCATTTTATTTCAGTCTACAGGGACGAGAAAAAGCCACGTGCCAAATACCGCACGTCAGTTTCCTTCCCTGAAGACTTTTCGGTAATTAGTGACGCATAATGGAGCACTGTAATGGTGCTGATGTCGTGAAACAGCTCACTGGACGTGAGTGAGGAAACCTCTCGGGATACCTGAGGCTTTTAAAAATAAAAAAATTCATACCTTATATATTAAATTGGCTTCAGTTTTAAAGTGCTTCATTACAGGGTTATGAACAGTGTGATAAATAATCTTTGCAGAAAACTGTATGGATTAAATGTTGTGGACACCTGATTATTTTAAACATCCTATTCTGTATTTGTGAGTACAATAACCTCAATTCTTCTGGGAAGATGTTCCAACTGGATTTTGGAGTGTGATGATGGAGATGTGTGAGATTTCCTTCATCCTATACAGTTGCTGCCTCTGAGATTGGAGGACGAGCACATAAGAAAAAGATGAAAACGTTGTGTCCTAATACTTTTGGAAGTATCCACAGAGGTGTACTTAAGGCATACATAGTGCTTTATAACTGCTATATTAATTAAATTAATTATTTTACAATGTAGAGTGATCATGTATTTTGTTAACATAATGTCCATATAAGATTTGAATGGCATAAGGGCTTTGTGAAATGACTTTCGGGCTTCATAGTGCTTCATAACACTGTTTTTCACACATGAAACTCCTACAACACATTCAGCTTATTAGCAGGGTTATAAAGGTTTCGGTCTGATGGCCTGAGATGAAACAGTCATCACTTCAAAGTCAAGTCAGATATTCAGTGATGGTTAAACAAGTGAAATTGTTGTGCAGTTGTGACTCCAGTGAAAGGAGACGTGTTGAATTGTGATGATTGTGTGTGTTGGTTTAGTGATGATGATGATTGTGACTGTATGAGATCCTGTGTGTGATGAAGCTCTGATCTTCTGTAGAACTTCTCTAGAACACTGATGATCTCTATAGACACGGCCTCATAATTCAGGTAGGACACTTTTGAAGGTTTAGGAGTGAAATGTACGGCTCGAGACTGCTCGGTTCCGAGCATATTATTCACGCAGACAGTCAAATACAGAATATTTATTGTGATGCAAGATGCGAGGGAGAAATAGTGATGTGTGACGTAAGAAACCCTAACCCTAACCCTAACCCTAACCCTAACCCTAACCCTAACCCTAACCCTAACCCTAGCTGGAAGATTTGAACATTTATTGTTATATGGTTGGTTTTTATGGATGTTCCATTAGTTCGCTTTTGTTGCTTGTAATTGAGACAAAAAAATAATAATTTTTTTGTATGTCTTACCACCATAATATATCAAACTATGAAGCCAGAGAGAAAACCAGGTCAGCACGGCTAATCCACATCCGCCGAGGGGCTAATAGCATCTCAATCACGAGCGCTAATTAGATCTGTAAAGATCAGCGCGCCGGTCCGCTGACACGCCACGACTGGACCTTTTATAATTACTTGGAAATAAAGAGAGTCCACAGACACGAATAGCTGCTCTCGTTCTCACTTCATTAGCCACATCCGATCACGATGACTCATTAGCCTGAAGTTAGGAGATCAAAAATAGTCATTTCGTTTAGCGTCTTTTGTTTTTCCACGGCGTCACATCGCTTCGTCATTATAAAGAGCCTTTCAGACGCGATGAGACTGAAATAATTTCCTTCGCCGATGAGTCATTAGCGTTATCGTACAAACTGGCCTTATTAATCCATAATGCTCGAGTGGTAAATGCCGATCCTGCTTGCCGCTGACATGAATATTTAATCAGATAATCACCATAATTATTTTTTTATTTCTTCCTTTATATTGTTTCTTCATTGAAACAAAGCCTGTGGATTGTAATAACAGCCACTGAGAAGAAATTTCTCCTGGGAGTTGATGTATAAAAGAAGTGGACAGGCATCATTATAGCGCTGGGTTAAAGTGTGTGTGTGTGTGTGTGTGTGTGTGTGTGTGCGTGTGTGTGTGTGTAGTTTATCATAATCTGTATTAGTGCTGCCACAAAGAAAAGGTCACTTGGTGTCTCTCAGCCGATTTACCAATGTGGCTAAATATCAAAAGTCTGGCATGTCGCGGGATCGACGTCATGGCTGACGGCTGCGTTAGATTTGATCCTGTCATTAGGAGTGCGACACGTTTAGCAGCACGAAAAAGGTTTTCTTTTTTATAGCAAAATTCACGTCCGCTTGCGCTGTAATTCACCCAATTCAGGCGAAGTCGGGCGTGACATGGTGCAACACCGAATACACGCCAGACGGTATAATCCTTCCTCCTTGTATCTGTAGCGTTGGAAGATTAGTTCACAAAACGATTCCTTTCTTTATCTAAAAACGTTACAAACAGCTTCAGACTGGCATTTTAGATTTGTGTAACCCCATCATTGCCAAGCTGCTACTGTCGGGCCCTTGAGCAAGGCCCTAAAGTCCATCTGCTCCAGAGGTCCTGCATCATGGCTAACCTTGTGCTCTAACAAGAAGAAGAAAGTGCGTACTTTTTCATGAGCGTTCACGTCAACCTGCACGTGTCAGAACAGCGGGTTAGGAATTTAACATCTCCACAACCTGAAAAGGTGTTTGATTATGTAACGTACATTAATAATGAAATAAACAAACAAATAAAAATAAATAAATGAATGATGACATTTTTGAATATCTGAAACGTTTGCAGCGACAGCAGATGTGTACAGTAGCCGAGACCTCAGAACTGATGGATTCTGCTGCAAGGCTGCACGCGTCCGTCATGTCTCCTGCTTGTGATTGGTGGAAAATCTCCAGTGACACCTTCAATAAATCCGAGTGTCATCTGCCAGCTGCGAGTTAATAAGTGCAGATGACTCTTACGCAATATCACCTTGTGTCAAGGTTTTTGGTTATGATGAGTTTTTGGTAGGAAGAAGACAAGGCCCCTGTGTGGCCCCTGGCGAGACCCGGGTGGAAGTGCGCTTAAAGGAAGCGATTATTAATGTAGATCCCAAACAGTCAAATATGAAATATAATACGAAAGGCAAAAACATGAAGCAGGCGAAAGTCGGGGGAATAGAAATCAGCATGAACTACATTCTATTGTGAAAAGAGAAATAAAATAATCTACTGAAGTAAAAGTAAAAAGTCACTCATTTAAAAGTTAGTTAATTTAACAGGGGGGGGGGGGGGGGGGGGGGGACGTAGATGTGAATCTTAAATTAGTTGTTTTTTTAATTGAAGAAACACTTTTACAAATTAAAGTGAATTCTAGAAAAAATTCTAATTAAAAATCGCCGATTTAAAGGTTTGAAGATTAAATTACTGTTCTGCTGAAATATCTGCTGTGTTCATCAGCAGCTGAAGATTTCTTTATGTTCCAGTTCTTTCCAGTTCAATAGTATTTAGAGGTTGTGACTGGGCAGGTCATGGGCAGGTTGTTGAATGGTTTCTCTGAGCCACAGTTCCGATGAAATTGCATGATGTTAATGTATATAATGGTTGCCATGTTGGTTTCTTTCACCTCATTGGAATAAGACAGCTATAAGTGTCCACCTCCATGTTTGATTGTTGGGGTAAGGAATTCTGATCTCATCTTTGCTCCTGGTTTCCATCTTCCACAAGCATTTATGTTAGAGACAAATACATCTTAATTGGATTTAAATTTCTTCCATGCATTCACTGTCTAATTCTTATGTTTTTTGAACATCCCATTCCACATTTAGTCTCAATTTTCTGGAGGAGGTTGTCGTTTTTTTGTTGTTGTGTGTATAACTAAAACCAGGTGTGCTCAATCAGAAGGTCATGAGATCATATTTTGGATGTTGAGATCCACGGCGGCCATGTTTGTAGGCCGTGGTGCTTGCTGGGAATTAGAGTTGGGACCTTCCAGAGTCTCAAAATTTCAGTATTGGATAACAAACATGGATATGCGGAGATGGGAAAATATTCAGAAAAAGGAAAGTGATTCCTGGCATTTGTATCAGTCTGTGTGTGTGTGTGTTTGTGTGTGTGTGTGTGTGTGTGTGTGTGTGCGCCAGTTTTGAATTAATAACTACGTCAGATTTACAAACCAAAACATAATTTTTTC
>MU551651.1:1139419-1154983 GCA_024362625.1 Silurus asotus
TCCAGGACGCCTGCAAATCTTCGCTTTGATTTGGTTTGAAAATTTGCTTTAATGCAACAAAACACAGCAGTGTGTGTGTGTGTGTGTGTGTGTGTGTGTGTGTGTGTGTGTGTGTGTGTATACTCAGATCTCGACTGCTTCCTGGTTTGACTCGCGGCTGGCCGCTATTTGTATCGAAACCAGAACCCGCGCTTCCGAGAGCAGCGTGAGAACAGATGGTTAGAACAGACGCATCCGGACCTGAGAGGGCCATAGAGAAGCGTTCCCAGAGGAGGTGAGCTGGGAGACTTCGTGTTCATGCTGAGGGATTTACACTCTGTCAAGCTTGGGATATGAGGAAATGTGTGTGTGTGTGTGTGTGTGTGTGTGTGTGTGTGTGTGGTAGGCATGACTAGCATGCACTGAGAACTCCAGGCCTATGTTTTTGTAACCACACTGACAACAGAGCACTACGTAATGAGCGAACAATCCCACAATGCATCACTGTGGGATTTTTATGTTTTTCACTTTTGTTTTGATTCCTCCATCTGAAAATGTACGATAACAGGAACGAGAGAGACGAGAGAAAATATGCTTTCTGTGATTTGCCCCACAGCGCAGGCTTATTATTCCCAGCGTTCTTGTGCCGTCTTCCTGACCGGATGAATTAATCGCATCATTTTGAACTTTTCCTGAATCTGGAAAAGAAATCAGAAGCGTGCAGCTTATTTTAGGAGCAATTTGGAATTAATGTTTACACAAAGTTTTGTCCATATTATTGTAATTTAAAAGAAAGGATCTGCCTGGTTCTGATGGCGGATGGATAAAAGTACCCAGAACTATTTTTTTCTTTATTTCCCCAATTTTGGAAGTTTGGATCAACTTTCCAAAAACCCAAATTGCACACATTAATATTTAGTCGATTTCGAAGTAAATACCAACTTAGGAGCATTACGATGTTTACGCTTATGTACAGTAAAAGTTTTCACAGTCAGTTTTAGTTTTCTTCATTTCAGGAACCATGTGTTAACTCTAAATTAAATTATAAATAATGTGTAAAACAATTACCTTTCATTTAGTAGCATAATGAAGTTTGGTGGTTACGAATGATGGCTCCTATGCAAATGGCACGGAGAGAGCTCGTCTGAAGCAGTGTGCAGTTACACCGCCGTCCATATGGAGCCTTTGCATTAACAGGAAGACAGGAAGCGTGTGATCGTCTTAGTCAACTGTCTGTCTGTTTTTTTTTTAAAGTCTTTAAAAGTCGAAATGTTGAAACCTCTTGCTTTATTTCTTTGAGGTGTAGAGGTGTGATGGTCTGGTCTTAGGTCAAAGGGGCGGATCAGCTGGTCATCTGTGTGTGTGTGTGTGTGTGTGTGTGTGTATGTGTGTATGTGTGTGTGTGTGTGTGTGTATATGTGTGTGTGTTAGTCATGCGGATGTCCCCTACTAGGAGAGATCTGTGAAAAGGCTGACCCTATGGACCACAGCCGCTCCCTCAGTGCTGACCAAACCCCTCCCCCCCCCCTTTTATTAGCCCACCACCCCTTAGACCCAGCTGTGAGCTCTGAGGGACGACTCGGTGAGATCATCCCAAATCCCCAAGCACAGAGTCGTTGGATGGCGTTTGAAGTTGGTCATGTGATCGTGTGTCATTGTCAGACACTCCGGAATCAGAGTTTGTTTGGTGTGTCTGTAATGCGGCTCTAATACGCTCTGAAACCGTTATGATCAGTAACGATGGACACAAACTGGTAATTATGTCTGTGGCAGCGTGGGCGTGGCCGAGCGCCAATTCAGCCAACGGCGAGGGTTCAATTATTGATTCGAGAATATTCTCAAATCTAATTGGTCGGAGGATCTTGAATAGTTTCTTATAACGACTTTATAATTATATGCTTGATCTAATAAGTCGTTTCCATGGTAACAGCTCTTTTCAAGGGAAAGGCTTTATGGAAAAAAACAAAAGTTTGTAATCGTCAATGTTGGCAATTTTTCTAAAAGTAAGAAGGTGTTTGAATATTTCTGGAGGGAGTTCTCCAGTGTCAGTGCTTTGCTACAGTCAGATTTCTTTAGGCTTTATACAAGAAACATGAAATAATCACCATTGTTACCCAACTACCTGCCATGGAGCTTCTTCACCACAATAGATCATTTATAGACTCCTCGTGTTCCAATCATAAACTGTTTAATGTGTTTAGTGGTTAAAGCATTGGAAAGGATCAGAAGGTTTTGATCTATCTATCTATCTATCTATCTATCTATCTATCTATCTATCTATCTATCTATCTATCTATCTATCTATCCATCCATCCATCCATCCATCCATCCATTCATCCATCATTTATCCTTGTATTGATGTAGGGTTAGTAATCTGCAGGACACAAACCAGGTGTACCCAAAGACAGGAAGTGATTAAAGACTGCAGGTAAGTGAATGCTGTGCCTATGGAGTATGCTGCTCTTTTAAGCCACTGTGCGTTGAGGAGGAGGTGCTTTATGGTGTAAGTGAGCGTCCAGCACCGGCTATCAGCTCAGTACCAGGATGATGAGGGCTCTTATCAGTGCAGCTCCTGCTCCAAGCACTAATCTTAAACTCTTTATTAGCTTTTTCAAGACACGGAAAGTCCTGAAGAAATCTTATGACTGGTCTTAAGTAAGAGCGTTAAATCTAAATGTTTTATAAATGAAACCAGAGTCACCAAATAACAATCCAGAATTTAATTTGTGCCATGTGTTCTATGACATGATCTATAGCCCAAGTTTGATCCCGGCGATTCTACATGCATCTGGACAGTTTGTTTCTCCAAACATTCAGCTGGAATACTTTGCTTTGCCACTTGGAAAACTCACCAAAGGTGCTCTTCACTGGTTGGAGATTTAGTTCCTCCCAGAGCAGTTCAATAGTATTTAGGTGCAGTTACTGGGCAGGTCATTCCATAGATGGATAACAATCCAGATGAAAGGTTGGACGTTTCCCTCATATGCTTCATTGTCTTGTTGTATGGTTTCAATGAGCCACAGTCCAATGGAATAGTAAAGAATGGAAATTTAGCCATGTTGGTCTACGATTCCTTTGGAACAAGTCTCCAAAACAACCCCAAACCATTAAACTTCCATCTTCATGTATGAGTGTGGGGTGAGGGAGTCTGATCACATCTCTCCAGGTCTCCGTTTTACACAAGTTCTTCTGTTAGAGAAAAAAATGTCCCATTTGGAATCCACACTTACTTCTTAAACTCATACACTGTACAATCTTTTGTGAGTTTTTTGCCTTCTTGTTTTTCAGTCTGTTGCATAGAAATAAAAAAAAACATGCATGTGTCTCAAAAACCATTAAAAGACTACGGTTTCCTTTTTGAGGGAACTCAAAAACAACAAATGGACTCCAATGTGTACATGGACATACTGTAGCAAAAGCTTCCAAGTACAGTATGCACGGACTCCGGCGAGCTTGGGTTAGGGGGACGGAAAGTAAGTACAATCCATCAAAGGAAATACCAGGGATGTTTTTCCAGGAGATGTCGGGGAGCTCGAGGATGAGCGAAAAGGAGAAATAAGAGCGAAAGTGTAGGCTTCGTCTCGTCGTGTCGCACAGACGGCAAGTATAAAACTCTTCCTACTATCATTCACGATGTGTCAGAAGGCTTTCAGCACATCGGCAGGAATGCAGGAAGCAGCATTTTGGAGGTTTATTTATATTCATTTGTCCTCATGTTCCGTACCACATTTAATTCTTAAACACTGCTTACGGATGATTTATTGCTGCAGAAGCGATTAAAGGACATACGGCACACTGTACAAGTTTCATTTACTGTATAACAATAAATGTAGGTGTAGAAAGTAATGATGAGATGAAGCAGGTCCTGAAATGTTTTGATTCACACAGTTGACACTGTTCACATGACTAAAGAACCGTTCATTTTTCGTGCAACAGGTCAGTTCCTGTTCTCCTCAGTTAAAATGCTTGTTCCATCATCACCTGCAATGGCCAATAAAAACCTGCGAATAGAAAATATCTGTAGTATTTGGTGGGCTGGGACAGAGCTGTAGGTGCATTGAGCACATGGTAGGAGTTCATGGGGGCTCAAGAGGTGATAGCAGTGTGGAACAAGTAGTGGTTAATGCCCAGGTTTTGAATAGTAATTTGCTATTCTGCTATTCAAACTCTCGTCTTTAACATCAGTGGTAGTGGTGTGGACCCTCTGTAGTTACGATATTTATTGAAAAGCCACAAGTTCAAATACTGGTATTTGGACCCAGAATAGTCAGCGCTTCGATAGGAGGAGAATGATTCGATTATGATCTCACAGTCTAATCTTTGCAGAAGTGCTATAAAACGAAGATCATACCATTTTAATTATTAAGCTCAATGTCTGATTTCTCATGGAAATACTGGTTAATAAATATTTATAACATGCGTGAATAAATCCAACCCCTCCTATGACAGACTTTCCACAGTTTGTGACCGAAACAGGAGCATCTGGATGGCAGGGATTCTGAATAGTTTTACGACCACTCGGTATCGTCCTCCAGCCACCACCACTTTTGCGTATAATTTTAGTGACTCGGTTCTTTGAATCTTCTTCATTAAAATAAATAAATCTTTTTGTGAGTCATGCAATTCATTTCATTCCTCTGGTCATAAATATAACAATGTTATGTTTTTAATAAGCAGATCACCGACACATCTGCACACACCAACTTTAACTATATTTCCCATCATTTTGATATATTGTATATAAAAAAACTGCAAAGTGTATACGGGAGTCATGTAAAAAAAAATAATAATAAACGGCGCTGACCAGAGGACTCACAGGGTGAACTACTCAATTCTCTTTCCTGTCCGTAACCTGAGGTGATTTTGCAATGCTTTGCTCGTGCACCTCCAGTAGAAAATGAACAAATCGCTCTTTGCGAGTCATGTTAAAGACGTGTTCACATGTGAAGGAAATAATTCCAGTATGTAAATTCATAGACGAGGACACTCCTAGAATGTGTAGCCGTGGTTTAAACAAACCAGAAGTTGTTCAGAAGCCCCCTCCGGCTCTGTCCTGGCAGTCAGTTTGACCCTATTAGTAAAAGGTCTGCGTTAGGAGCAAAAAAAAGTGACCAGGTTGACCTAAGTGGAGGAGGGGCGCAGCATTCTCAGCATTACTGCAGCCCTGGTCGAGCCCTGTTCGAGAGCTCCTCTACAACAATCCACCCTGGGAGTCTCATGAGTCCTATCAGGATGCTGGAGCTGTAATGAAAGCTGCTCAAAACATACTTGCTGGATATCAATCCAGTGTGCAGTAAGTCATGTGTGTGGGGGAGATTCACTGCGCTGATGATACACAGTGCCACAATTGCGGGAGACATGCGATTAAAAATATTAAGAAAAAAGACACCTGGAGAGCGTCTCAAGAGACACAGCAGATCAGCTCCAGTTAAGTCAGGTATATTTTTTTATTTGAGCATGAGGACGGGTTCCCTTTTGAATTAGGTTTTTCTTAAGGTTTCTTTCCCATCCCATCTCAAGGAGCTCTCCCTTTCTACTGGTTTACTCGTTAGGAATAAACGTATAAGGACGAGAACTGTTTTCTCTGTATTAATCTATTGTATAAAATGATTGACGTGGTTGGGAGGAGGGGGACAAGTTGTTGTCGAGTGACCTAAAAAGCTAAAGCTGGAACAATTCCAGTTTAGGTACAAATGATTAATCTTTGTCCATAAACCTGTCAGGAGACAGGAGACAGTAATGTCTGATATTGTGGCACACACTCGAGTCTCTGACATCCAAAAACCGTTTTAAAATCACATCAAGCTTCACAGGACAAAGAGAATAAAAAAAACCTGAAAAACACTGAAAAACCTTAAATAATAGATTTTAATTCAAACTCAGATATTAGACTCAAAATCACTTTTATGGACAAAAACATGAAGATGTTCCACTAGATTTCGTGTTGATTAGTGTGATATTTGTTCAGCCACAAGGGTGATAATAAAGTCAGGTAGTGATGGAGGTGAGAAGGTGAGAAGGTAAGGAGGTTTACTAAGCCTGGAGATCTGTAGAAGGAGATCTTCCATTCCAAATCATGGAAAGCAGATCTTCATGGAGCTGGCTTGTTTTTTGCGTCATGCTGGAACAGGTTTGGGCCTTGTAGAAAAATGTCATGCTCAGTATTAGTGTCTAAAATTATTTTTTACTGTACAGTGTTGAAGTTTGATATATTTTATAAGACATTTGTTGGTATCACTTTATTCTAAGGATCAGAAATGAGTCAGTAATTATCATCTATTTATTATTGGTCATTATCTTGTTTTTGTCTTTTTGCCCCTTTACACTTGTTTTTGTCTTAACAATAGATTTTGGCTAGAGATAAAAGGTCTAAAATTTAAATCCCAGCACCACCAGACTGCTTCTGCTGAGCTGCAAATATAAATGAATGTCCAAGCCCATTGTTGGGCCCTTGAGCAAGGCCCTTAACCCTGTCTGTACTAGGGCTGCTGAATCATTGCTTTGACCTCAGTTCTTTTAACAAGCTTGGATATGTTCTGTAGAGTCTAAGTGACAACTAAACCCCCTTTTCTCTGGATTCCATCAGATTTTCATCTCATTCGTTAATGGATCCTTGCAGACACCAATTAGCTGCAGGGTTTCTTCAGTGCGTGTTGCAGCACGGGGCTTCGGCGCCTTTTTAAAATCTGTAGTGGCTAATTTCAGTCCCGGTTTCATATTTTTGATGGATTTAATCAAATGTTTCAAACTGACAAAAACAAAACAAAACAATTTGATCGGTTGGAGTGGTCAGAGATGTCAAAACTCCTACTAAGGGATGTTCACAAAACTTCAACCAGTAGAAAACACATCTACAGCTACAACTACATCCAGTATGGCTGCATTTCTCCACAGCATTAACCATTAAACAATTTCATGTCTTGGGTTAGGGTTAGGGTTAGGGTGTCTTTCTTATAGTGTTCTCGGTACCTGTAAGAGTTCTTCACTTGTTCCTCTGAGGGAACTCTAATGGGTTAAACTGGAGAACACTAATGACCAACAGCAAACCTAGAACCATGTAGAACCATGGTCAAAACATTTCTACTAAAATGCTCTGAAAAACATAAATGTTCAAATTTCTTAATCCTACACGGTTTATGGAACACTTAAATGGTTTTTCAGAAGATTTTTGGATAAATACAAGTTCTTGACTTCACACAAAATAATACTTGGAAGCCTTTCTGGTATGAAAACTCTTTGCTGTTCCATCAAAATATTTCCTGTCAAATTTGGTTCAATCAAAACCATCAAAGTAGAATTTTTGCAAGCAAAAACCCTCAAATATTCAATGATTTTTTTTTTCCTTCGTATTAACTTTTGAACAAATTATTGGTTATTGCTTTGTTCTGGGTTAGAACCTTGAAGAACCCTTAAAACAATCACGTGCTACTTGCAGATTATAAATTATACTGAAATCCATCTATAAGTAGCAGGAGAAGTGTGAAGAGACCAAGACTGGTTTTGTTCACAAAACTCACAACTTTACTTAATTCACTTAATTTTTTTATTTACTTTTTCTCTTTTTGTATGCTTTGCAGCTCTGTTTTCTTAGATCAGTCCTGTGCGGAGTTATGAACCCCTCATCTACAGCCCCCGGGGGCATCATAAAGACGCTTCCCTGTAGGGGTTTATCTTTGTGTACTGAACCCACAGGCAGCAGCTGCACTGTGTCATCATAAACTGACCCAACAGCTCGCTAAGTCCCTTACCATGTTCGTACAAGCAGAACAAATTCAGCAGCACTGAGGAGTCACAGAGACCATGTTTTATTTATAACCACATTTTTTAAAGGAATTGAGGATAAGAATTAAATAAAACATTTCAGATACTCACTCAGTTCAGATTTATTTTACACACATTCAGAAAAGTAACACATTTATTTGAATTTGTTTATAGTATTTTATGCTACTAAACATACAGAAAGTTTGCAAAATCAGAACTGTATACTGTTAACGACAACCAATCAGTGACCACCACCTTTCTGTACAACCAATCAGTGACCACCACCTTTCTGTACAACCAATCAGTGACCACCAACTTTCTGTACAACCAATCAGTCATAGAACTGCTAGAATTCTCTTAGTAAATAAAAGAAAATGCATGTAAGTTGCATGTAATCATAAGTGTCTTCAGAAAAAACTTATTTTTTCTTCTTGAACTTTATAAATAGGAAAAACTTTTTCCCTACCCCTTTTCAGCATGCGTTCGTTACTTTCCCCTGAAGCCAGTTTGCACCTAACCCTTGTCCCAGGAGAGCCGCGCTGCAGTCCCTCTGCTGGTGTGGTTCTGAAGCGCACGGTTGCGTGGTTATGAAGCGTCACTCAGTTGGGAGGAGAACCTGAACACGGGGTTACGCGCAGTCCCAGAGTGGAGAAGCGCGCAGCACTCGAGCCACCGAAACCAGCGACAAACCCGGAGCGTGCGTCTGGAGAAGAACTGCGGAACTCTACCTCACATGACTCAGCAGGTGGATGAGTGGAGTCTTGCGAATGCTGGACCTGAAAGAAGATTTCGGAATGGATTCCCGAAAGCTGAAAGTGAGACCCGAGTGAACGCACGGGTGTGTGAAAGAGAAAAACATGGACGGAAGGGTGGATGGATGGATGCGCGTCTCTCTGTCAGCTATGGAAAATGAAAGTGTGCTGCGCTTTAAAATGAGACTCGTGTAAAACTTTTCTTTATGGAGTTTCAACATGCCATTGTCTAATCGGAACCAGAGTCATGACGCGCTCAACGTGTCGCTCTCCGAGATCTCCAACAGCAGCGCGAACGCGACGTGCGCCGGAACCGTGCTGGACGCGCAGGTCGTGGCGGTGGGAATCTTCCTGGCCGTCTTCATCCTGGCCGCGATCGTCGGGAACATTTTGGTCATTCTTTCGGTTTTGTGCAACAAGCATCTGCAGACAGTCACCAACTTCTTCATAGTGAATTTAGCCATCGCGGATTTACTCCTGAGCGTCGTGGTGCTGCCCTTCTCCGCGTCGCTGGAGGTGTTTGGATGCTGGATGTTTGGACGCGTCTTCTGCAACATCTGGGCTGCCGTGGACGTCTTGTGCTGCACCGCGTCCATCCTGAGCTTGTGCATCATCTCCATAGACCGGTACATCGGCGTCAAATACTGCCTCAAATACCCTACGATAATGACCGAGCGCAAAGCCGGGGTCATCCTGGTCCTGCTCTGGGTCTCCTCGGTGGTCATCTCAGTGGGACCGCTTTTAGGCTGGAAGGAACCTCCACCGTCTGACGAGAGCATCTGCAGCATCACAGAGGAACCCGGCTACGCGTTGTTCTCCTCGCTGTTCTCCTTCTACCTCCCGCTCATGGTCATCCTCGTCATGTACTTTCGGGTCTACGTAGTGGCTCGGAGGACGACTAAGAGCCTGGAAGCAGGAGTGAAGCGAGAAAGGAACAAGTCCATGGAGGTGGTGCTGCGGATCCACTGCCGGAGCTCACCGGAAGACGCCGGCGGGGGTTCCAAGAGCAAGAACAATCCGCTGCGCAGCTCGCTCTCGGTGCGCCTCATGAAGTTCTCCAGGGAGAAGAAAGCGGCGAAAACTCTGGCTATCGTGGTCGGGATGTTCATCGTGTGTTGGCTGCCGTTTTTCTTCGTCTTGCCCCTAGGTATGAAATGTTTCTGTGGCGGTCTATTGTGTGTGTGTGTGTGTGTGTGTGTGTGTGTGTGTGTGTGTGTGTGTGTGTGTGTGTGTGTGTGTGTGTGTGTGTGTGTGCACGAGCGCTTTTTAAATTTTTTTTTAGCAATAGCAGTTTCAAACGAATCCACGTTCTGAATGAGGTCTCCAGTTCTTCAGTTTAACGCTGGTGGGGGTATTTATTTCTGCTTGTTTTTAATTTCTAACTCGATTTAATGAAATTTTATTTTTACTGCTTTTAATTTTATGTTTTTTCCTTGTTTAAAAACAGATAATGAAGCATGTTATTTTTCTTTCCTGTTTATTTATTTACTAGTGTTTTATATATTTATTATTTTTCGAAATGTAAACGTGCACAGTCTATGATGTAAAAGAAAAAAAACTGTTTTGGTAAAATTCTACACTTTAATTCAATTTAATTGTATTTTTTCGTTATACTTTGGTTGCGCGCGCAATCTGACCAACTAAATTAAATGAACAGTTTAAGAGTCTAATCCGCTCGTTACACTTAATTTGAGTCTCATAAGCGGTAATTAAACAACGGGGATTAGTTGTGAGCATCACACTGGACGTAATGCTCCTGGGTTCTCGGTGGTAGAAGCGCATTTGTTGAGGCTTTACGCGCGTGCGTTAAATACCTATAAATACCCCAAGCACGCGCATACCTATAGGGATACCAAACAGACGCCTACTGCACACGTGCACGCCGAAATAAATACTGCACGTGGGAGTGCAAAAATAAAAAAAATTAAGGCAATGTGTTTTTTCATGTCACTTTGTGAGATGTTTGTGGACATGACATAATGGAACCTGCTGATGTAGAAGTGAATTTGCACAATGGAACACAATGTTCCCTTTTCCTGACAAGTCTAAATAAGTCGAGTGAAGAGTTTGTTTCTCATCCCCAAGGGGAATTTAGGGAAGATTTTTGGGTTGTATCTTTGATGATACAATTTAGAGCCTTTAAGTCTTCTAAGTGCATGGTAACAAATACCATGTTGGACAGCGAAGATGGAGAGAAGCTTTGTTTTTAAATCTAAGTACCTTTAGAACTTATACAAATCATTTGAAGTGTTTCTGACCATTTAAAACCAGTTTTATGACAGACTTTTACTCTTCCAGTCTTCTGGGAAAAAGTTTCACTAGATTTTGGAGTTTTCTGAGCAGTCAACTACAAGAGATGTAGTGAGAATTAGTGAGAACACCCTTGTAGTGGACTGCTCAGAAATCTCCAAAATCTAGTGAAACTTTTCCCCAGAAGACTGGAAGAGAAAAAGTCATGTGGTGATGTAGGTGAAGTGAGGAGGCCTGGGATGTGATCAGCATTTCGAGGAAGCATTTCGATTTGATCAGGTGTGTCCCTTGTTGTCAGCTGTGGCACCTGCAACCAGACTTCCACAGATTTATGTTCTTTAAGGGATTTTTAAACAGAGTTCTCTGCTTCTAACGAGAACTTGTTTTTCACCATATTTTCTGTATGATTCATTCGCTACAGCCTTTTAGTTTGCACGGGGACATGATTGACGGCTTCATCGTGCAGACCAAAATAAATACATGGAATGAAATTCAACTGATTTGACACTAACCTGGATAATCGATCCATGAATTCTCTGATTAATGAAGGATGAGGTGAAGCCAAGAAGCTTTCTCCGGGTTGCATAATGACCACCATTGTGACCTGCACTAATTACAGCGAGGTTTTCCCGCCCATAATTTAGCCCTTCGTTACAGCTTAGCCCTGAGTGATTTCTATATGAAGGCACCATTAAATAATCAGGGTTAAAGAATTTAATGCATCCGAAGTGGAAATAATGGAAAAGGTGAAAGCCAAGCTGCCGTTCACACAAAGCATCCAATCAGCTGCGGGTTCTATAATTAAACTGGATATTACAGCGAAAAAGAAAAGCTTTTTTTAATGAATGAAAAACCTGTAACGTAATATTGCTTATTTGTTTTTAATGCAGCAAAGCTTGAATAAGAGCACAATTCTGTAAATTATTCTAAATCAATCAAGTAATCAACATTCTTTTTATCTCCAATGGTGCTTTTTTTTTACACATGTGCACACATGCATGAACCAGAATTCTGGTCATGCCTCCAAATACTTCAGTCTCATTCCTTACAGGCCCCATGTGATAGCAAATCAGGTTGAGGTCTGAACAAACAGAGTGGTAGAAATTCCACATTAATGCAGAATGGAGACCATGAGATTAGCATGTTTCTGCTGGATATTAGTCTGCGATTTGACGACAACTATGCCAACTATTCCCCTTTGACCTGCTTTGTATTTTGCCATAATCACATTTAATTGAAAAGGGCAGTCAGGAAAACAAAACCACATATGCAAACATGTGAAGAGCTTCAGGCTAAGAAAAAAGTGTTGAGGCCAAAATAAGGGAACTTGTTTTGTCTGAGAATTTGTAATGAATCATGCAGTAAAAAGCTGAGCACCGGTTAGGCTTCATAACTGGATCCCACAGTAATTCCTTTGAGTTAGAGGTTTGCATTAGGGATTGGGATGTCACAGGAAATCCTGCAGGAGTAGGCAGGAGTGGTCAAGAGGGTCTACATGAATGAGTGGGAGTGGTCCAGAGTGTCTACAGTAATGAGTAGGATTGATTTAGAGTACCTAAGGAAGGAGTGAGAGGGTCTGCAAGAATTAGTAGGACTGTTGTTCTTAAGCAACAGGGTGAATTTATATTTTACTACTGCTGGAAGGTCTGAAGAAAAGTCATGTGCATGAAGCTGAGCTTTTTGTTCAAATCAAATCAAATCAAATTTGTCACATAGACACACATACAGAGTACAACATGCAGTGAAATGCTTCATACGACTGTCCGGCATGAGGGAGAAGAATGGGCAGAAAAATAAACCAAGAAAAAGAAGGCAGGTAAATAAAGAGTATAAACTATAAAAAATATAAAATATATAAAGATATACAGTATATGAGAACAAAGTGTATATACAGGGTACGCTTATGACAGTAAACAGTAATCACATAAGGGTTGATGTGATTGTCCTTAAAGTGACCGTGTGCGGTGTGGTGTGGTATAAATGTATAAAGGGTCACCAAGATGGCGCCGGTGAGGTCGGCTGCCGTCTCGGCTGCCATCTCTCTCAAACACAAAGAGAATGAGGAGCAGCTTCTTCCCACACGGCATTTAGAGTTTAAACCAGGAAACACCCAGGATCTAAAAACTGGCCCACTCTCTCCATCATCACACTTTTCTGCAAATATTTTTCTTTTCGCACTACAACACTTTAATCTCCAGACTGTCACTTTAACTGTGGACTGTGGCGGCTGTGCATCTCTAAGGAAATCTCCTCTAAAAAGCAGAAGTGGAAAGGAAACTAAACTTTTGCATGAATCGATGGACTTTTACACATTTGTGTGGATTAGTAAGGGATTTATGCCCCCAGTATAGAGAGAGATATAGATATCAGAAATCCAGTTCAAGGAAAAGTCTTTCTATTTTATAAAAATCGTGCGGAAAACTGTGTTAAAGCAAATCAATTCGGTGTTCACAAGCGCACAGTAAAATGTCTGAGTATATCTTCTTCAAGGCGCTGATGAAGGGGCTGATATGAGATCTGATAAGGATGCCAGGTTGTCCCTGAAGTAATGGATCTTATCGATGCCAGTAATCAGTTTAATTTTTATTGAGTTTGGTTTATAGAAAGGTTTCTCTCACCACTCTCAAACACATTACATTTTTATTCGGTTTGGACTTTTTTATTCCGATTGAGGTGTTTATATGAAGCATTTTTATTTAGATTGGACTTTTAAACCTGACTACATGCTCCATGTAAACATACCTATTGTCTGCAGGAATGAGTGGAATTGGTCAAGAGTGTCTCTAAGAGTGGTCAAGCATTTCTTGCAAGAGTGAGCAGGATTTGATAAATGTCTGAAAGTGTGAAAAGGATCAGTCAAAAGTGTCTGCAGGAATTTGTTAGATTAGACTGGAGTGTCTTTGGGAGCAAAGAGATTGGAGAACACTGCAAATTTGACCAGGACAAGTCAAAAATGTTTTAAGGAGCAGGTTTGGAGAACAGTGTCTACAAGAGCAGGTGGAACTGGAAGTATATTCCTGGTTTTGGTTAGATTTTTTTTAAATGGTTCATATGTTGTTTGCTTTTTTATACCAATGAAAAACTGTTTACATTTTTATGGTCTTGCAAAAATGGTGCTCCTGTTATAGCAAACACTTAATGACTGTTTAAATAGAAACTGTAGAAGTAAAAATATTACCAAAGAGTTTCAGATTATAAGCCAAGCTAAGCAGCTGTCTGGCATTGTGGTGGGATTCTGGATAAAACCATAAGCATTGTTTCATAGAAACACAAAGAAGAGACTTTTCAGATTCAGGATGTTAAATAGAAAACTTTCTAAACATTTTTTAGTTTTCAGAGCTTTTGAAAGTTACCACACCAGCACTGGTTTGAAAACTAAAATCCTGCAATTCCTGAAAACCTCTCAAAACCCACAACATCAGTGAGATTGAGTATTTATTTTCCCCAATAGTTAGCAAAGGATGCTGCAAAGTAGCCATGAAGATTAGCAAGACCTTACACAGATCTTTAAATACAACTCAAAGCTGATTTACTTTTAGAAAATAAAACTAAATCCAAAATCCTCAAGGGTGCTTCAGCTGCAGGAGTGTTTTTATTTATAGCCTCTTACAGGCAGTGAAGAACCCCTGAGGAATCATTATTAAGTGTAGTGTAGCTTTTTGGGCCGAAGAAAAAACTGATATTACATGAATAATTATTTAATAGAATTGGGAAAAAATGAATGGTTATTATATTAGTGTATAAATAAGCCAGGGATTGTTCTTGTTTCTTGGTAGCTACAGCCTGAGATGAGACTCAAGCTGGGAAGCTCAAACATGACAATTTGTGCTCTGAGGGATAAAACTATACATGCAAGTGCTAATCAAGGTGAGAAGAAACAGGTGTAAGTGATTAGTGACCCACGGCTGTGTGACTGCGGGTGTAGTGACTGATGGAAGTCTTTGTCCAGGGCCGTGATACACGTAAAAAGTCTTAAACACTTAAATTGTCTCAGGTTATATTTAAATCCGCAGGTTAGCCTTATTGGTCAGCTTAGGTTTGTTTAGGTTAGTATTTTCTAACCTAAGTAATTTTAATTTAAATATTAGTAAAAGTGAACACAACATGCAGCTTTTCAAATGAAATTTTTTATTATTGAGGGAAAACAAAATCCCAAACTGCATGGCCCTGTGTGAAAAAGTGTTTGCCCCCTAAACGTAATAACTGGTTGGGCCGCCCTCAGCAGCAACAACTGCAATAAAGCGTGTGTGAAAACTTACACTGAGTCTGTTTCTGCGCTGTGGAGGAATTTTGTCACTCATTTCTGCAGAATTGTTGTAATTCAGCCACACTGGAGGGTTCACACCACTGTATGTGACTGTGATTGTCCTGAACGAACAGTTTAATATTCAGTTCTTTACTCAGAACATTGGAGAGAAGAGCTGCTACAGGCCAAAACAAAGTGCACAATGTGTCCAGTGAACCAGGGCCGGAATGCCATGCTGATATTTTATTATGGGCTCATAACTGTATTTTGTGAGTAATGTGTTTTTATTTTCCCATACCACTGAGAACAGTCTGCTGTGAGGGAGAATTTATAATAATATCATGCCAAAGGAAATAATTAAATCATGCCAAAGCCAAATGTAACATGAGGCCATTTGTCCACATTTTGCAAAGATTCTAAAAATACATGTGAAACATGGCGTAGTTTTATTTCTGTAGAGGAACAAAAGGAAAAAAAACACGATGGGTTTAACAGTAAGATGTACATCATCTCATATCTATACACAAAGGTATATATGTACTTTAATATAATGCAGTCAGCAAATATATATATATA
>MU551651.1:1155999-1208606 GCA_024362625.1 Silurus asotus
GTGTGTGTGTGTGTGTGTGTGTGTTTTAATTAAAATTATTGATGGTTTACAATTACTAACGGAGTAAAGAAAGCAAGCTGCAGGACTAAAATAAAAGCAATAGTTGAAATCCTTGTGTGCCAACAAGTAACAGGGATCAACAATCAACCAAATCTAATATTAAACATAATGCAACAAAACTGTAACATTAAACATTTTATTCACATTTTCAAAGTAAAATCGTGACATCATCACATGGTACAGTAATCAATTTGCACTTTCTCCTGTTCTGGAACTTGAAACACTGTTTGTGTGATTTTCTGAAACTTTTTTAGGGTTAAGGCTAGAACTAGGGTTAGGGTTAGGGTTAGGGTTAGGGTTAGGGTTAGGGTTAGGGTTAGGGTTAGGGTTAGGGTTAGGGTTAGGGCTAGGGTTAGGGTTAGGGTTAGGGCTAGGGTTAGGGTTAGGGCTAGGGTTAGGGTTAGGGTTAGGGTTAGGGCTAGGGTTAGGGTTAGGGTTAGGGCTAGGGTTAGGGTTAGGGCTAGGGTTAGGGTTAGGGTTAGGGTTAGGGCTAGGGTTAGGGTTAGGGTTAGGGCTAGGGTTAGGGTTGGGGTTAAACTAAAAGTCAAAAAAGAGAGAGAACAAGGGACATCAATACTTTTACAAAGAAATTACAAGTAAAATTAAGTTAAAAAATTAAAAAACATACTTTTGTGATCGTCTCAAACTGGAGTCAAAAATGCAAAAATGTGGAATGATGTAACCATCAGTGTCCCTGAAACAGTCAAAAAAGATATTAGTTCGATTTTTTTGTAATTAAGTTATAACTCAGCATGTAAAAGCATGTTTCACTTCACGTACACAATTTGTTTTAAGATGAAATCAAAGCGTTGAAAGTAGAAGACTTTCATGTGCTGTTGGCTGTGTGTTTCTGCAGCACTTTAGCATTTTCGCACAGGATATTTCTAACAAAGTATCATGCACATCGAGCTGTCAAACCATACACACGTCATTTGCTTAAAAATGATGCATAAAGACGGCCGTATATCTTTCAGTGGCTCAAGTAACAAACATTTGCTAACAGATTTGTTTTAATGAGAAATTCTATAAACGTTTACATTCAAAGAACATTCCTGTTTGTTTAAAATTTAGCATATTAGCAAAGGAAAATGTACATCAAGATGAGAAAGCTGTTTAAAAAAACAAACACGTAATCTACAAAACATGATGCACGTAGTCAGTCAACGTGTTTAAGTGAAAAAAAAAACTTGTAAACCACATCTTTTTATCCAAATCCTTCTGGTCACTGAGTCTGACTGCAGCTCCTTTACTCCCCAACCCGAGCCCACAAGGCCAGGTGGTGATACAGCAGCTCCTTTACTCCCCAACCCGAGCCCACAAGGCCAGGTGGTGATACAGCAGCTAGCCAAAGTGCACAAAATACATACTGAAACGTATAGAAGATAAATGGAGCTGAAGTATGAGCAGTGTGGTGGATCAATAAACTTGATGCATTCAATAATTTCGAGATAATCTCTAATGAGCATCTTTTCATCATCTCTATGTGCAGGGTTCCTACACATTTTGGAGAAGTATGGAAAAGAATGAAATTGAATTTTAGTGATTTTCAGGATTAGTGTGGAGAAAAAAGTATTGAAAAATATTTGTATTTGGTTTTCTAAAAGATAAAATTTAAGAATTTCTGAAAATTTTATTTTATTTTTTTTATAAAACAAATGCTGGGGGTACAGAATGGCGGTTTCATCTAAAAGAAATACAGCCACAATTTCGTTTCCAATCGTTACCCAGAAGTGCACTAAAATGTCTGAACATGCTTACATCCTTGTACTTTTGTGGATACTGCTAAATATGAAAGTGTGCACGTGGAGAATTTTAAGACCAAAAGGCTGTTTTTAAATTGATCCAGATTCATGTAGACTTAGCCTGAGGCTCAGTGATGCATGTGGGGAGTGAAGGCTGGACGTGTGGTTCGATCGAACAGACGAGCTTCTGTAGCTGAAACTGCTGAAGAAGTTCATGCGAATGTTTTAGCACCAAAAAGGGGACCAACACAATATTTAGCATAATGTTATGCCTGATCATTGTACTTACACTTTTTGGTAGATGCCCTACTCCAGAGCAACTTACATTTATGCCATTTATTCACTAAGTAGTTGAAAGTTAAGGTCCTTGTTCAAGGGCCCATCTGTGGAAAGTTGGTGCTGCTGGGATTTAAACTCATGACCTCTTGATTAGAAGACTAACATCTTACCCAATGAGCTAGCACTTCCCAATTCTACTTTTGGTTTTTCTCTGCCATGGGTTGCCAAATCATCAAAAATGGCAGTAATTTAATTTAAAGGAATTAATGTCTCTTTCTCTCTTCTCTGCCTAGGATCTTTCTTTCCTGCTCTGAAACCTTCAGACATGGTGTTTAAGATCATCTTCTGGCTGGGTTACTTCAACAGCTGCATCAACCCAGTCATCTACCCCTGCTCTAGTAAAGAATTCCAACGAGCCTTTACTCGCCTACTTCGCTGCCAGTGCCGTCGGCGGCGCCGCCGCTTACGCCGCTTCTATGACCAGCGCTGGCGTACGGCCCTCAGGGACCCGGCTACAGACTCCCGGGGTGACTATCAACCTGGTTTCTCCCTCCACGAGTCCTGCAGCAGCTCCATTTTCTCCTGTCGGAGCAAAAGCCGTTCCCTGAACCTGAAAAGCTGGAATCTGTTCCCTCCATTGCAAAAGTCCTCCTTCCGACTGAAGGAGAAGATGAACAATTTGTCAAACAAGATCAAGAGTGGTGCGGGGAAGAGTTCAATGCCCTCGCTGGACAGGACCGAGATCGATACGGTGGCCATGGGGATCTACAGCGATTGCATTGAGCCAAGTGGCTATCAGATATACGATCTGACCGAATGTTACGGCTTGAAGGAGACCGATATCTAAGTCGAGATGTTGCTCAGACACAAAATGGGCAACTTGACAAAAGCACACTTTCATAAACTATTCAAGATCACAGAAATGTTTTTGTTTACTTTTTTGTCTAAGACAAGGACAGACATTTCTTTCCCAGGGGTATTTTAAAACATTTGACTTTAAACACTGAAGGTGCATATGTTTCTTATTTGTCCCTGTAAAGTAAAACGACTGCTTTACTCCAGACACTGCCATCACTTGGCGTATAACCAGACTCGTGCACTCTGTAAATCTATTTTAGAGGCCTTTTAGTGTAATCATTTAAAGTCACCCAAAATTTTGTCTAGATTTATTATTTTTTAAAAGACAGAAAATTATGCTTTTAGGTTTTATTACTATTGTTTCAAAGACAGAACTTTCACTCTCATCCAAAAAATAAAGAAAAATCAATAAACCCTTCAAATCCAAATCACTAAATGATTTTTGTCTATAACACAATATCCTAAAGTTTTAGCAATTTTTATAGCAGCTCTAAACAAAATTTTTTTTTTCTCTCTTAAATTTAATAAATCAATAAGAGGGATTGGTACCAATAAACCACAAAAAATCTGTTGCTAAGCAATTACACTGGAGACGTCTTTACAATTCACAACAATGCTCTCTGAGGATGGCAGTTTTTTCACTACTGTAATTTCTTTGTTTGGTTTCTGGAGGAAAACTCTAACGAATCGGTGAAGGCTCATTGCATTGAAAAGATTTAACGATGTACATCTTCGCCACTGTAGGAGGCTCAGATTAGTGTAATTAGTAGATTAAGTGTAAATATTCTATGTTTTAGAATTATAATGGGATGTTTTGATTATGTAGGAAAGATTTTTTTTTCTATGTAGCTGAAGAAACACACGTGCACTATAAGGACAAAAGCACGGGGACACTTGACTTTACCAGCTGTTTGTAGTTCTTCAGCAAACTGTTATCACAAAGTTGGAAGTAAACAATTGTATAAGATCATGATCAGGTGTGTGAAGATGGGTTGGAGTGAAGGATCTCCTGCTATAGAGGTTGTTTTGGGATGAACTGGATTGCTGATTGCACTCCAGGCCTCCTCACCTCACTTCCATCAGTACCTACTGTCATTACTAACAGCCTTGTAGCTAAATTTATCTCCACAATTCAAGCGTAACATCTGCCCAGAAGAGTGAAGCTTAGTAAATATGGAATGAGATGTTTAAAAAGCACATAGCAATCTTATTTTCAGCTGTTCATCAACATTAGTCCATGTAATGTACGTCTATCCATACAAAATCTAACGCTGTGCATAGGAACCGAGTGGAACCACTGAAACTATGATTATTAGCAAACAAATTGTACCTTTTTCAGCTCCAGAAGTTACAAAAATATTGCACTGCAGTGGCACGTTTGAGCTGGAAACAAAACTCTTTTCAAAACTTTCAAAAAAAGACTTTCAAAAATAGCTTCATCAAAGTAACAAAAGACCTCCATACAGTGAGCCTCCTGCAGTTTAACCGTGAAGTCTAAGGAAAAGCGAAAGTCCACCGTGTGTTATTTATGTGCTGACTTGCCGAGAGGTACTGCTGTGTTTACATGTAAAAGGCATATTGTTTAACCTGGAACAGGTCGTTTTTATTTAAATGGAACACAACGCACTACTTCTAGACGCCTTCATGTTCTTCGTGCAACCAAACAAACAAAAAACCGATTACCAAAAAGTTTTTCATTTAAATTCATTTGTATTTGCAGATGTGCTGTCCATCCATGACTGATGTAACACACACATACACATAAAAAAACAAATAGAAAAAAAACTTTTTTTGAGCATTTTTTTTTTTCTGCTACATTCTTCTGATTTTACAGTGGAAAACGAAAACAGGTAAAAATCCAGGATCAGATCGATGCCAAGCAGCACCATGTGACATGCCAGTGGGTCATTTTGCACACAAGTGAAATGTTACCTTCAAAAGTATTTACATGAAATGTCGAACAAACATCTGCTGTTTGAGGAAAACAACCCGAAATGCTGCTGAGTCAGCACATGACCTGGGAGGGAATCCATCAGAAAACGCTGACATGAGTGACCGAATGGTGTAAACTGTTCTTTGAAGTGAAGCAAGATGTCATCACCCAATGTCCACCGCCAACTCAGAGTTCTGCGAATAAACTGCGAATGCTAAGAGAAGAGGGACGACATGCCGGATGGTTCAAGTCATCACAAAGACTTCCTGTAATAGGATGGGGGTGAGAACTTTGCACTTCCAATAGCTGCAAAAAAACATTTGAACCTTCTACACAGAAGTTCCCATCTCTCTTTCGCCCTCACTTTCTCCATCTTTCTCTCTTTCAGGGTACATTCCCGGCATACCACTATGGTTTTTTTTGTTTTATTCCCCAGGAGCAGTATTTATTCTCCCCAGGCCTGAATGTGACACTGACACTTATTCAGAATCAGGCGAAGACAGCAGACGGATATGCGAGACGATTTAATTGCAATGCGCAATGCAGCTGACTGGTACGAGGCACAGAGTCAGACTCAGCTGGTTTATCCGGAAATAAATTGCTAATTATTTATTTCATGTCATTCCACATGAATATATTTATTTATTTACTCAGCACATTCTAAATTCTGTCATCATGTCGTGTATTGAACAATGGGTTTGGGCGGGGCATGGAATATACTGTATATATAAATAAAAACAGTTCCATTCGATTTCGCTACATTCAGGGGAAACAATGCAAAACATAAAATTGCTGTTTATTATTAATGCAGTTTATTATTATTAGCATTTTACATTAAGATCAACAGTTTACATTTTTAAAACAATTTGAAATAAAATGCCTGCTTGGATAAATATTATATAAAATAATATTTTTTAATAATATACACTAATATAAAATATAAAAATAAAGTAGTATAAATCAAATGAATGCAGGACACTTTTTAATCTTTTTGATTAAATTGAGTTAATCAATTAAATTAATTGATTCAAATGAAATAAATGATAAAATGACAATAAATAGGTTACATTTGTTAGACCCCATTTGGCTGAAACAGATGTGTGTTTAAGTGCTTTTCCTTCCTTCCATCCTTCATTCATTCAATACCTCAAAATGCCGAAGTGTCTGGATCTTGTCCTTTTAAGAGAAATTATTAAAGCTGAGATTGTTGTAAAAACCTTGGCGATGGCAGGAAGTGGCAGTGACTTCACACGCGCAAAACAACATTTTAACAACGATTCATATTTCTGCTATGGAGTAAATAGACACACAGGTTTTTTTTATACTCCTGGCATTGTTGTGTTTATTTTCAAGTTTAATAATACAAAAAAAAAAACACTGCACTCAAAGTGTGAGGTGGAGTCTAAAGAAATTCACAGTCCAACACGATACATTCCTGAGGGAACTCAGATCGTTACTACACATGTGTACGAACTGAAAACCCTGTACCCTAACGGTTCGGTGCGAATACGTGTAACCGCACACACTTCAATATTACAATTAATTGGTTGAAAAGTAAACAAAAAAAACATTTAGAAATATTTTAGTTCTCCTTCACCTTCATGGTGCCAGTATGCTATTAGCTGTTATACTGCACTGTTTATGCTTTTCTACATTCTATTAGGTCCTTTTGACATTTCATAACAAGAAGATCCTGCAATGTACGTACCCATACTATATATGTTGGATAACTTTCTGAGCAACTCCAGCTGTAAAGAGTAAAACAGCTGGAATTGATAACAAGCTAAGTTACACTATATGGACAAAAGTATTGGGACACCTGACATTTCCAGCCACTGATTCCCAAACAGAAACATGGAGTCACACAGTTGTATAGTAAATTCTCGAATTCTTTGGATGTGGTAAAATTGAATATTCTCTATACTATAGTTTATGCTATAGACCCTATGTGAACACTTCTGGGAGGAATTGGAACGGCACCCCAGGCTTCCTTATCCTACAAAAGTACTTTATGTTACTAACGCCTTTATGGCTGAATAATCCCAAATCTCAAAATTCACTTGGGTGTTCAGAAAGCACTTACCTATTTTGTGCTCAGGTGTCAACAAACGTTTGTTCATATACTATTAAAGTCTTGATTTGCATTCAGAAATTCACAACACAAGACTGTGATCAAAAGAAAAGCAAAAATTAAAACAATCTATTTAATTGTTGGTACATGCATACATTAGCATACTACGCCATGGGCAGTCCCAAGTTTGGCTGCGAAATGGGAAGGGCGGCGTTGGGATTACCACATTATTCGATAAGAAAACTGCTATAGAAATGTGGCAAGTAAGCCATCAGGCCTTTGCCACCCAATGCGCCTCACATTAGCATCGAGACCACTTCAACTTATGTAGGTGACCTAGAGTGGTCAGTCAAAACAAATCCTTATATATTTGATCTGTAGAGATGTCGCACAGTGATGATGTTCTGAAATCCCAGGATCATCAAGCTTCCACTGGTGTCAAATAACACAAATAACATGTGCACAGAAATGGAGGTCCCCATTATTTCTCAGTGTGCTCATTTGTATCCTTCTTAGAATGAGAAAGTTCCATGCTTGGGGCTGATCCAGGAAGACATATCCTGCAGCCCATGATCATTAGAAAAGCCCTACGGAAGGACCTGTTGAAGAAACCATAGAGGAAAGGATTCAAAGAGGAGTTGATGTAACCCAACCAGAGGAAAATGTCCCATATCACACTTGTCGTTTGGTATTCGATGAAAGGATCCACAATGTTTACAGTGAAGAATGGCAACCAGAAGAGGATGAAGACACCCATGATGATACCAAGGGTTTTTGCTGCCTTCTTCTCCCTCCTTAAATAGTTGCGGTGCTTCAGTTTCTTGCTGGAATTCTTGCCCATACCAGCCGCCATCTGAGATTCCAAAGCACTGATTTGCATCGCTTGTCGCTTGGCAGCTTTGTAAATCTTCCAGTAAGCAAATAGCATCGTAGCCATTGGAAGGTAAAACGCCACAAGCGAAGCTATGATGGCATAGACGCGGTTTACCAGGAGGACGCACACGTTCTCAGGCAAGGGTACATCTAGTCCAAGCTCATGTAGTCCAAGGAGGATGGGTCCAAATGAGATAAGCAGAGGAACAGCCCAGCAGATGACAATTAGCAGAGACACGCGACTACGGGACATCTTGAAGGAATAGACAAGCGGGTTACAGACAGCGTAGTATCTGTCAAATGCTATACAACTCAGGTGAAAGATAGAAGCCGTGCACAGCATAACGTCCAGACTGGAATGTAGCTGGCAGAACATTTTGCCAAAGTTCCAGCAACCTTCCACAGTTCGTATCATGCTGTAAGGCATGACCACCAAACCCACCAGGAAGTCAGCAACTGCTAATGACATGACAAAAGAGTTTGTGTGTGACCGGAGCTGTTTAAAATAAGCAATAGCTAACACCACGAGAAAGTTTCCAACCACTGTGCAAAAAATTCCAACCATTATGAAGCTGTACAGAGCTACCCGGAGACTCAGGCTCCTTGCTTTGGCACATTCCAAATAACCAATGAATGACTTGTTACTGAGGTCCATCCATGCTGAGCTGTTTGCCATGGTGAATTCTAGAGGAAATGAAAAATAATACACATAAGCATTAGTTAGCATCATTATGACTGAGATTAAAGCCTCATCACAAAGTTACTAATACTTGTTGAGTGTTTTCCCTTTGACCATGCCTGCGGTATGTTGTTTCTTCTAGTTTGGCCAGTTCATTTTAGAGTATGCCACTCGTGATTGCCTTGCTACTAATCTTGGCGATAATCTATTTCATGAAAGAAGGCAGACATTTGGAGGCTTACACAGGGTGACACAAGCGTCCAAAAAATGAGCGATCTGTGCAACATCTGATTATGGCAGGCACAAAACAACCAAATACGTGTCACTCAGACACTCTGGCATTCTTGCAACGCAATGCCTTTCATGCTTGTGGTGAGCCAAAAACAACAGAAAAAAACACCACCCTTAATTTAAGCACTTTCGAGGACTGAGTTGAGTTTCTGCAAAGTGAAAACATCTGGATTATTCCAAAGGGGAAATGATCAAGTGTAACATTATCTCTGACTCAATTTGTCCCAGTGAATGAGAGATAACAGAATGTGAACAAAAAAAGAATGAACAAAACTGAAGTTTAGTTACTCATGAACAGGGTTGCCAGGTCTGCGGCAAAATATATCTAAAGAAATGTAAATCAGAAACTTGAAAGTAGTGCAAAAATTTAGGTTTTATATGACAGACAAGTTTCTGCATGGTTTTCTGTTTATTTATTAAGTTTTTTCTTTTGCATCATGTCTCCAGGATAACCTTTTTTTGTTTAAAGATCACACTACAGTTTAAAACTTTTTTATTTTCACATTTTTCTTTTTTATTTAAAAAAGGGATTTAAACTCATGACCTTCAGCTCCAAACCCCAAGCTGCAACTCCTAGGCCCCTGAGCAAGGCCTTTAACCCCATAGCTGTTCAGGTGTATAAATGAGATAAAATGTAAGTCGCTCTGGAAGGGCATTTGCCGAAAGTAAATGTAATTTAAATGTTGGTGGTTCAAGTCTTACTATCTTCCAGTTGCCACTGTTGGGGCTTGTGGGGTACTGCATCATGTCTGACCACAGCTTTCTAACATCACTGGGATATAGGAAGAAAGAATTTCACTGTGCTGTAATGAACCTGTGACAAGTATAAAGCACCTCTACTTCTTCGTGACCACCAATTGGCCCATCACATAACAGTAGTGATGAGAAGATCGGATCATTTTAGCGACTTGGTTCTTGAAATCTCTTTTATCACAATATACAGTACAAATCTTTTTGGAGTCATCTCATTCATTTTGTTCCTTTAATCCTTTAACCATAGGGTCTAGAGGAGTCACGTGATAAAAGAACGAAGGATTCGGACTAGAAGAGCTGAGAGATGAACTACTCAGTATTGGCTCAAATGGTTTCGATAAATAATTTTGTTTTCAAAGTAAATTTTATTCGCATTATAAAAATGATTAGGCTATCTGAAAACTAACATTTTCGGACCAGGAGGTCTTCAGGTCAATTGTAAAAGAAAAACGTTCAAAAATCTGGTTTACATTGATGGCAATATTCCAGATGCCCTTATTCGGGGTTAAATACCATGTTCTTGATGGTGTTGGTATTTGAACTTATGGTTTTCACATCCAAAGCACAATCCCAAAGCCTTTATCACTGAGTAGAAGCTATTTCAGACAGATTCATCAGCCTAGTGTAATGTTTCATTTAATAAATAGCAAAAAAGGAAAACAAGTTTTTCAAAATCAGTTTGATAAGTTGATTTGTTCTCATCCCTAAAGCTTTCCACGAGACAGCAAATGACTGCTAATGCCATTTCACCATTGACTACTTCGTGTTTATTTTTGCAAATTCAAATCTTCATGGAATTCAGAAAACTCCGCGAGGCTCAACAGCTTCCGAGCTCGTGACGGAAACCTGTAAACAACATCTGGTAAGTTCTAGGTTAGGTGGGAAGGAAGAACGGAATGAGGAGGTGTTTGGAATCGTTTTAGTTCAGTAAGAATTGAAATTTAATGAAGACCACTGGGAAAAAAAAAGGAGATCAGGATGATTATATACAGAACATAATCATGGATCTTTAGAATAAATTCAGCCATGATAATTAAACCACCTGCCTAATATTGTACAGGTTCTCCTTGTACCACCAAAAACAGTGTCCTATCACGGCTTGGACTTTACAAGACCAATTAAGGTGTGCTGTGGTATCATGAACCAAGATGTACCCACCATATTCTTTCATTTGCATGGTGGAGACTCAATGAAAAGTTTCTTTTGTTGACTCGATGTTTTATCAAACTATCACCTTAAGCCCTTTGTTATGGGTTCTGGTTTAAGGAACTTGACATTGTTCTGAAAAACCTACAGTTTTTTTCTGCCTTGCTTTCTTCTCATTGTGCATCCTCATTCCTTAGATGTTCCACTAAAATTTGTGGAAATTTGTTGAGGTTGTTAGTACATCCAGGTACTGATGGAGGTGAGGTGAGCTGAGGAGGTCTGGGGTGCAGTTGGTGTTCACTTTCATCAAGACATTATGAAATTGTGTGCCTTTAAGTTTGTGGCAACATTTTATAGAAGAATCTCATATGTTTGGAAAAGTCAGGTGTTTCTCAATGTGTTCTTCAATATGTCCTAGCCCATATCCTCATCTGCTTTTAATACACACTGGAGAGAATGAAACTCCAAAAAGAATTCCGTTTTGGTTTGAGATTATATAATGATATTGCTGCAATAAAAAAAAAAAAAAAAAACTCTTGTTCTGCTCAATATCCCATCAGTTCTGTACAAACACAAGCCCTACTGACAAGAACCCTCATTTCATCTGAGCACACACAAGTGGCTGCTCATTAACAACAGCCTGTGTGGACATATTGCGAAGCGGAAGTGTGTGTGTGTGTGTGTGTGTGTGTTTGTGTGTGTGTGTGTGTGTGTGTGTGTGTGGTCCTTTCCCATATCTTACCCAAGCAATTAAATCCTTCCAAGGAAAAGATGTAAATAGATGTTCGTTTAGAGTGCACAGTTAAATCATGCTACTACTTTTTGCCCTCTGATTTTAAAGTTTAGACCAATCTGAAAAAGGCCTACAAAGTGCTTTTTATTTATTTAAATCCCTTCTCGTTGTAAACATTTCCCAACGGATAGCAAAATAAATTGTCTGTAATCCTCACAGAGAGCTTAAGTGATTGTTTCATAGTGATTGTTATTTCGGGAAAATGAGTCCAGCTTCTGCTCCTGGAGGAAGAGAAATGGAGTTTATCTGAAATGGTGCAGGAAAAAATACTTTTCGTGGAATATATCTAAATACTATATTTATATATATATATATAGTAACTTGAGTAAAAAGACACAAACCTGTTCCAACATGACCCAAAGTGCACAAAGCCAGCTCCATCAAGATTAAGCTCCACCCCTACTGAACACCTTTGGGAGGACTTTTTCACACCTATTGCACCCCAGGCCTCCTTATCTTTACTAACACCCTTATAGCTGCCCAGATGAGTGGAGGTTCTTATATATACATATATTCAAGTGTCCATATAATGTGTATACTTTATATACAGTAGTTTTTTATTATTATTATTATTATTATTATTATTATTATTATTATTATTGTTACTATTCTTGTCTAGGAACATATTTTCCAACATTTCTGATATTATCTGCAGCTACAAATCAAATGTTATATTATTAATATAATATAATATAATAAATTATTTAATTGATTAATTAGTTTATTCATTTATTTAATAATTGATTGATTAATGTTAATAAATCAATATATAAATGCACATTATAATCAACAGTAAGGTCGCCTTTTCTGTTTCTGCCTTTTCTGTTTTCATGAACGCACCTTCAGGACAGAGGGATTTATGCTTTGTGGTTTCTCAGCAACACAATAAATTGTATTGTTATTGTATTTATTTATTCATTTGTTTGTTTGTTTATTCATTAATTTTTTTTTTTTGCAAGAAAGAGCATAAAAGAGAGACCAGTGAGAAGACGAAAGAACCAGAAATCACTTGTTTCACCACGACTGTAATCCTAAAAAACATCTGTTGATTTGTTCTTTAATAACTAAGAATATAGAATTGTTCTTGAATGAAACACTTCGAAACCTTGAGCAACTATTTCACATGAATGCAAGATTTAAACAAATCAAGAGCACTGAAATAACCGAAGTAACACAAATATTTGCAGTGGTTTTGCACCATTTTTAAAATGTTCCTAATAAAAAAAATGAGGATGTTTTCCGATGTAAAAATGATGTGTGGTATAAAATTGAGAAATTTACCCACTGTGGGACGAATAAAGGTATAAATCAAAAAGGTATAAAAGCATGCGGTCAATAAAATCCCTGGAAAGGTAATAATATCACCGAAGCCTGACACAGTCTCCTCTCTACACACTTATGAACCTGAGCATTCTTTCATTTTAAATCTTATAAAAAAACTTAAATTAAAACATAACAAAAATGTTACTAATAAAATGTATAATAATAATAATAATAATAATATTATTGATAACTAAATTATACAACAATAATCCCAAAATCCCCAAATTATAGGACTAATCAAGGATACTCACTTCCCGAGCAAGAAAACACTTCTTTTTCCGTATTCAGATGGTTGTACGTTTCCTGCTTGCTCTCCTTTCGCCCATTCCTGATGGACAGAAGCTCGAATTAATGGTCTGATGATGAATTTGCTGCACGTCTGTAATGCGTCTAAGATGCGTCTGGGTGCGTCCACACGCTTGTGCCGACGTGTGTGCGAGTGTGAGCATGCTAATTTGAATGTGCTACATTAATTACACCAAAAGCCCAGCTCTGTTTGAATGTAGGCAGGCATTAGGGGCAGAGGGCGTATTCATAGTCGACTATTGTGATGCTAATGAGATTTTTTGTTGTTGTTTTTGTTTTGCTTTTCTGTGCACAAAATGTTCCCTGAATTATTTCTGTTTAATCTTCAAAAGCATCCAAACCGAATGTGACATTTACATACTGTTAAACAGGCTTGCATTGGTAAATAAAATGTGGATTTCACTCTTCTTTCAGAAACATGAACCCAATCGTCCTACACGCATAATAACACACAGCCTTTACTGAGGTTTCGCACCTTCTCTGTATGCTAAATTTCAAGGACAGAATTTATTCTTCAGAAATATATAGTACCTGTGTTCTTCTGGGATTCGGGATTCCTGTGATTAGATGCCATCTGTAATGAGTTCTGGGCAACAGCTTGGGTCTCTGATGCCACCATGGAGAGCAGGAGTTGGGGGGTCATCTGCATACCAAAGTGGAAGAAGAAAACTTATGAAGACATGATCAAGAAAAATCAAATAAAATCTAATTTTATTTGTCACATACACATCCATACAGGGTACGACATGCAGTGAAATGCTTTTTACAACTGTCCGGCATGAGGGAATAAAATGGGGTGAAAAAAATAAAACAACAAAAAAAAAGAAGGCAGATAAATAAAGTATAAAAACTAAAGAAAAATAAGAATATATAAATATATATATAAATGCTTATGGCAGTGTGCAGTTAAACAGTAAACAACAGTAAACAATTTAAGCATGGTTTTCAATTGTCCATCAAGTGTCCGTGTGCGGTATGGTGTGGTGTAAGGTGTCCATAAGTGTCCGTGTGTGGAATGGTGTGGTATAAAAATATAAAATGTTAAGTGCACTATGCTGTGCGAGTCCAGTGTCTAAAGGTCTGATGATGCAGAGAGTGGGCCAGTTTTTAGATCCTGGGTGTCTCCTGGTTTAAACTCCGAATGGCCTGCAGGAAGAAGCTTCTCCTCATTCTCTTTGTGGTCGCTTTCAGGGAGCAGAGGTGTTTCCCTGAACGCAACAAAGAAAAGAGTCCATTGTTGGAAAGCTGAGGTCCTTCACAATCTTCCGGCTCTGGTCCTGCACCACGTGCTGTAGATGTCCTGCAGGTTATGGAGCTCGGTGTGGATGGTATGTTCAGCTGAACGCATCCTGTGTGATGTGAACACCTAGGTACCGGAAACTGTCCACTCTCTCCACTGGGGTCCCGCTGATGTTTGGCGGTTGGTATGACATGTGCTGGGATTTCAACTCACAATGTCTTTTGGAACAGAAGTCCAACTACTTTGTCCACTTACATTTACAGCAGACGTGCACGAGAACCCAGTCGCGGCCGCTTATTGGTGGGATTTGAACTTGTGACCTTCTGATTGAGGGACGCCTGTGAAAGATCTAGATCAGAGGTATTCCACTGAGATGTCTATATCTTTTCAATTAAAATCCACAATCCACAATCCTGTTCTGATCTCAAGTTCTAGCGCTTGGTTCCTCGTGACGGCGTGACCGACGCAGCCACCATCCCTGTGCTCTGCTTTCAATAACTGTCCTGGGTTTTTATAACAGCACATAAAAGGCTCATTCACTCCCACGCCGTTCTTACAGACCAGTCATTCATATGTAATCAGAAACAGTGCTAATGAACAGAAAGCTAAAGAAAAGCAGCCAGTGATTTGTCCAGGATGGAAAACGACTCTGCTGCAGTGATTCTGAATTTTATTAAGTAGCATTTTCAACTAACATTTTTAAAATTAGCATAATTAATTACATTGGAAGAGTTTTTAAGGATGAATGTCTCATTTATTAGTAATAGAGTGTCACAAATATATTAATAGTAATAATAGTAATAATAGTAAAAGTGTGTGAATTGAGTTTAATGTGTTATGCATGTTCACAGCGAAAAATTTTATTTATGAAATGAAAGTAATCACAAATGCAGATTTTAAAATCAGAGTTAAAGAGCACACGCTTCGAACAATCCACCGTTTTCTTCTGCATTTTACATACACCAATTGTAACTATAGTTTCAATAATAAAATAATCACAATGCAGTGAAGGACAATTTATAATAAACAGAATGAGGAGCTTCACCTCTCATATCTTCTGGTCTGTGTCATTCGTTCTTTTGTCATGTGACTTCCATAATTATAAAATAATTAATGTCAATATTCGGACCTAAAAAACCCTGATCTATTGCACTGTTTAGCATCCCAGAGCCTGATCTAACTCGGACTAGAAGAGTCAAGATGCAAACGATTCGATTCTGTTTTCTCGTTCTTTTGAGTCGTATTAAAGACTCATTAAAAATTAATAAATCGTTCATTAACACCCTATCACTACAGGAGGAGTATTTTTAGTGGTTATAGGAAAACACGTGCAGGAATGGTGTACATAGCTGGAACAGAAGGAGTATCTTTTTAATTTAGGAGTAAATTAATTACATTTTTAAGTAATTATAGCAATAAACAATAAAAGTATGATTGACAAGCTGTGAGAATAAATCACATCACATATGCACTAAACTGTCTAACTTGTAAAATCCTCTCATTGGCTTTAGTCTGGCAGAACAGTGAGACATCCATGATTTAGCATGTGGGAGGAAATCCTCTCAATGGCCTCCTGACTCACCCAAGAGTAAAAACAACCTGTAATTACACAACGGCCCATAACACCTATATGCATGGGGTAAAAGCTGCCAATCTGGGGGGACTGATAGAGTATAATGAATACTGGCAGGAGGAAACCCTCTCCATTCTCCAGGGCTCAAAAAACAGCTCATATCAGCCTAATGCTAACATTGGGCCGGTGTCTTCCTTTCCGTTCTGAACTAATGAATGTGTATGTGTACTGTGAGTTAGTGCTGTTCCAGCAATGCTCTAAAAGCAAACACACACTGAGGTCATTAGGAGACCATTGTAAATTTGACCTGAAGGATTCCTTAGAGGGGAAAAATAAATGTCTATTGCAGGAAGCCTGGGAAGAAAAGTGTGTTGAATGTCCTTCAGAAGCATTAAGAGTTTGTGTTGTTTTTTTTTTTTTATATGAAGTCTGAATGAAAAGGTCAGAATAAATCCACACCGGAAACTGCAGTATAATAACCGTTTTTTTTTTGCTTCATCGTCGTGGGGCATGAAAAATTGATTTAATCAAGTCTTTTTGTTCTTCTTAAATAAGGCTTTTAAAATAACAGTATATAATGTTTTTATTCTAAATGGACTTAAAAGGTTCCCTTTGCATCCGTTTTCCGTCTAATTTGCATTCATAAGTTCCGAACAATCCCGGAAATCTCTTTTTTAGGACAGTTCATGCACAGCAAATGGACTAATTAAACACGATTCACTGTATTTACATATTCAAGAGCTTCACGAGCAGAGCTGTGCACAGATATTTTGATGGGCAGTTCCCCAAACCAAAAAGGTGCACTAAGGGGGTAAGTGCTTGTTAATACAAATGATCCAGTTGTTACAAATACACAATTGAAATAGAAGTCAGCACACTCTGTACTCTTTTCATTGTAGACTTTATTGTAGATGTTTTAATAAAATACACATTGATAATAATAACAGAAACTATTTACTATTTTACTTTCAGATATTCACCTTTTCCTTTCACAGTGAAATCTTTGTTATTAGGTACTATATCTCAATAAACTCATCTTTTAGGATTTTCCACTTACATATTATTTCGTGTAGGATCGTGGATATTTTGTACAAGCACTTTTGTTGTTAGCACTTTTAGAAGACTGAGAGCAAATTATTACTGACAGAAATACAAAAACTAAATACCAAACTACTAATTCTTTAATGAGGGCTGTAATGAGGGCTGTAATGAGGGCTGTAATGCATCTACCTGTTAAAACACAGACCTTTGGGAACTCTCCCCGGGCCACCCCTCTGTGCATGTTCAAGAGCATTTTGGGTAAATGATAATTTGATAGTTTTTGACATTTGAATAGGAACAGTCCATGAACAAGTCACAGATTTTGGACCTTATCCAGTCCTCATACTGTGTATTTTTTGTTTGGGTACCAGTATAAGCCCAAAGCTTTTCAGAACCCAGGACACCAGGTCCTGAATATCGGACATCAGTTTAACAGTCACAAATGGTCCCTGGCCTTAAACAGCATTTTCTAGAAGAAGGAGCTCTCGTCAAGCGTGATAAGACACATCTTAGTTTTATATCAAACCCAGACTTCTTGACAAAGCAAAGAGAAAAAACTTTTTGGATCAAAAATTGATTTGATGGATTTTTCTTTCTGCTCTGAAGCCAAAACAAAAAACAAACAAACAAGCTATTAGAATAACTATGAGATTAATTTTTTTGAAGAAATTCTTCTGAGGCAGTGTGAGAATTGAAGATAAAGATGAGTACCCAAAACACAAGAAGTCCTCATCCAAATCTCACCACTTTCCTTTCATTTCATTTCATCCCACTTCCAGTTCATGTTTTTATTTTTTAAAGGAGAAACATTCAAATTATCATAATTTAATGTAATAATCAGTGTTTTAGTTATTTACAGGATCATAGACAGAAGTGGATTGAATTGGCACAAACCGTACAAAAAAGCCCTCAGCTGCTTAGTTTGTTCTCTTAGTTTAGAGAGAATTGTATGATGCGTTCCTAAAATTTCATTTGGAACCTTGAAGACTCAAGAAGATTGACGATGAATTTGGAGTGTAATTTTTTTTTCCTCAAAATGTTCCCACAAAATTTGAGGTACACAAAATTTCTTTGGGTAAAAATTTTCCTTCACTTGGACTAGGAGACCTAAAGCTGTTCCAGCCTGACACAAAGTGCACATAGAGAGCCCCATTAAGAAATGCTTTCCATCGGTTGGAGTGAAGGATCTCCTGCTAGAGAGCCCCATTAAGAAATGCTTTCCATCGGTTGGAGTGAAGGATCTCCTGCTATAGAGCTCCATTAAGCACCTCTGGGATGAATTGGACTACTGACTGCACCCCGGGCCCCTTATGAATACTCAAGAATAAGAAGATAGAAAAAACATTGGTCAGGTCATGAAGGTTTAATTGCATAATGACAAAATATGTGACAGTAAAAACATTAAAACTTAATGTACTTGAACCAATGGTACTTATTTTGCATCATTTTAAAGAAATTTTTACTATTATTTTTAATTAATAATATTTTAATTTTAGAGCATTTTCTAGCTGAAACAGTCATTAACATCTGCTTGGCTCCTTCTCGCATCTCAGAAATGTCATTTTCTATGGCGCAGGTAAGAAGCACAGCTGTGGGGAAAATGATTGAGTGTAAATCAGAAGATTTGCTTAATGAACTGTGATATTGCATAAAGAAATGATTGAAACTGAACCGAACATTTAAACCTTCGTGTAACCCAGCGAACATTGAAATACATTCATATCTAAGTGAGTAAACAGTCTGTTCATTATAAAATTCATCATTCATTCCTGAATGCCTGTAAGAGAACCACCGAATTTGGGCCCCACCGAAACCCAAGAGCTTGGTCCAGGACCCTTTTATACACCTGCAAGGTGAAGGTTTGATTTCAGGTATTGTTGTAATTCGTATTGGTATATTACAGTAACTAGCCACTGAATTGATCCAGATGAGTTCGGTACTGAGCTGGTTCTGATTCTTTTTTCAGTCTCAAATTTACTGACAATTAAAAGAGAACAGATTTGTCCTTTTACTCTAAACATAAGGATGTTTTTTTCTGTTGTTCTTTTTTTTTTTTAAGCTTTATTATTTTTTTTTCTTAAATACAAAAATAAAAAGTCTTTGTTTAACAAATTTTTTAACATTGTGTTTTTGCATCTGGTTATTTGAATGTGATGTTCTTTTGGCAAACATCTTCACCAAGCCAACAGTGTTATTCAGTTTGTCTAAGCGAGAGTAACAGTGAACATCTGCGGTTAATTATTATTTTTATTTGTTATTAAGATTTTTTTTGGGGGGGGCGCCGTGACGTTAAATTATAGATGCTCTTCCAGAAGTCAGAATGTTCTTACCAAGCTTTTTCTCTGTAACAGGAATACATGTGGTGAGGATATGCTTAGATATGGTTCTGTCCCAGTTCTCTAAATTTGGGTGAAATAACCCAAACCTGGAGCCCTAACCCTAGATGTTTGTACTTTCTGTGAGAGATAGAAATGTATTTAGACCAGGAGTCTTCAAAGATTCAGGTGAGGTACCCCTAGCTGATAGATACATGGGGCAGGGACCCCTGATCCAAAATGTATCAAACGCAGCCTCTGATATTGATAGAAAAAAATGATATTACACTCGTTATATTATGTTAAAACGATTAAACAACAAAACTATGTTCTTGTTGTACATGTATCACCTCCTCATGTCTGGTCTAAAGAACTAAATGACTTGGATGTCTGATCTAAATTCCACACACACACCTCTTTTAAAAGTGTGGAATCACCAATTCTATTATGGTCTTTAAAACTCAAACATGTTCCCTTTGTTTATATGCAATAAACAAACTCAGAAACACTCAGATGGACAGTGACGGACTGGAAGAAAGTCACATCTCTTGTTTGGGGTTGTTTTGGAGACGTATTTCAATAAGGTGAAAGGAACTAACATTGCTCTTATTCAATACGTCAATTCTGTCTGGACTGCAGCTCATTGGATCTAAATTCACCATACAATAAAAAGATGAAAATCCTAAACCTTGTAGAACTGCTCCAAGATGAACTGGATTGTAGAGAAATCGCTGATGAAGAACACCTTTGGCAAGTTTTTAAAGAGGCAAAGCAAAGTATTTCGGCTGAATGTTTGGAGAAACGAACTGTCCAGATGTCAAGAGTGTGTAAAGCTGTTCTTCATGATAAGAAAGGAATTTTCCATTTAAAAAAATTTACATTTAGATATTTTTATATTTGTTGGGACAAAGTAAATCTGGGACATGCATTTGTCTCTCAAAAACCATTAAAAAAGACTCTGTTTCCCAACTTTTGATAAGAAATGTATTGTCTCAGCTTTTTTATCGTTGATAGAAACAGTAAAATAAAGCATATGTTAGTTTTTGTTTGGTGATTGAAAGCAAAAAACACTGGCATGATATTTCATGAACCATAAACCAAAAAGTAGCTCTGCACAACACAATGCTATGAAAATTGGGACTTATCTACAACATTTGCTAATCAGGTGTGACAAGGAACAGGAATCATTGGCATGTGCCAGTCATGTGATGATCAAAAATCATTTAAAAAAATAAATAGGAAAATCTGAATAGAACAATGAATGCCTTCAGAAGCTAGAGTCTATTAGAACACTGGACAGTACCTTCTAAAAAGCGACAACATCTGAACAACCCATTATTTGAAAAAATAAATAAAAAACAATTCCAATACTAAATTATGGATGAAAATCTCTTTCAGGGGTTTTCAGGGGTCTCTTTAACTACACTATATAGACAAAAGTTTCCTATGTGCATCCCATTCAACATTTAGTCTACATGTGCTGTTCTAATAACTTTCACTCTTCTGGGGAGATGTTCTACTAGATTTTGTAAAGATTCATTCAGCCATTTGTTTGTTATTAAAGTCAGGTACTGATGTGGGTGAGGTGAGGGGGCCTAGGGGTGCAGTCTGCATAAAAGATTCATTCCAAACGTGTTCAATAGGGTTGGGACTCTATAGCTATATGTTCCACTCCAACTAATGAAAACTCTCCTCATGTACTACATCCAATAACGACCAATACAATCGTGTTTGTGGGACCATTTTTTCGAAGAACCGCATTTGTCTGGGAAAGTCAGGTGTTTTAATACTTTTGTCCATGTAGTGTACTTTAGAATGCGAGCACCTTTTCAGAGTACCCTTAAGACATTCTTTTGGAAAGCTTAAATCCATTTAAATTAACCTTTCTCCAAAATGAACTCATTTTCAGAGAAAGGACCCTAGAAAAACTCATCCAATAAAATCTTGCTGAAATGTAACATCTAAAAGGCTCTAAGAAGACTTTAGAAGGCTCCCATTCGAAGGACCATTGATTATATGTAAACAAGTCTAGTCAGTATTATTGTAAGGACCCTGTACAAGTTCCTTAAGAAATCTAGAACCCAGTTGTCTCACCCTGAATGAAAGTACATTGGGTTGTATATTGTTGATATTTTTCCGATACCGGTACCGACAGCGATACTGCTTATCTATACACATGGTGCAAAAAGACAGGATGTAAAAAGATGTTGAGGATTTCCATTTTTTTTTTTTTTGTTGCTGCTGAACTTATTTTAGCACATCACCGTGCAAAGGTGTTCTTTGGGTGTCTTTAGCAATTAGACCAACTTCTTTATTGTCTACTCTACCTGAACCAGCTCGACTCCACCGTAGTGAAGAGGGTTAGGGTTAGAGAAATCTTAGCCCTATGACACACTGCTGTTTTTCAGGGATTACACTCGTGGGTGTCGGAGACTGTGTCGCTCTAATTCCTCACTATTAGTAAACAGTTTCGATCTTAGTTATTCCTGTGAGGTTATTCATATTTAAATGTTCTTTTTAAAAACAATGCGGTGTTCCCAAAGTCTACCAGTCCTAAATTAAGACTTATTTGCTAATGAATGTTACCTTCGTAGTGTTGACAGAAGCATAGTAAATACGGCACATTGTTTGAGGTAGAAGCATTTTTTGTTTGTAAATGTTTCATTATATTAAAAGTGTTGCCTCCATTGTTCACTATTACACTACTGCATATATTGCGTCTGACACTTGTGTCGCTTAGTTTTGTAACGCGTGCCCACACTTTTGAATATTTCAACATTGCCCCCAGGATAGATTGTCTGCTCACAAATATAAAACAATGCAAGTATCGATAACAATATAATTTATCCTAAGCTTGTTGGTAGTCTGGTATTGACCCAATTACCTATCGTTACCCATGCCTAAAATAAACTGGTTTATTATGAGAGTATGGATTTGTATAATATCAGTACAGCTTAGATCAGATCTCGTTTCTCAAAAAATCTAAACAGCAACCAAAGTTAATCTCGAACCCGAATTAGCTCACATGATGGAGTCTGTGGAGTACCTTCATGTGGATGTTTTTCCTCTTACATAAACCATATGAGTCCATTCTCGAGGGAGTTGTTGATAGTGTCCCCAAATAAGCAGTAACGTGGCCTTTTTAACCCTATGACACTGGTAACACATGGCCCTGGAAAACACATAGCATCCATTTTCAAAATACTGATTCAAACTGTAAAACTGACAGCATGTCCCAAATATGAAGACTTCCGGGACACGCTGTAGTAATAATAGTTATATTGTGTATACCAGGTGGTATGTAAATGACCGTATATGGTTGTGTCACTTTAAATTTTTCTTGATGTTACATGTTTCAGCATGCTTCTTGAGCATGTTAGGACATGCAGTAGGGGGAGTAACGCAAGCTAATTAAATCAGCAGAGAGAAGAGCGAAGATGCATGTTACTCCACATCCATGTATATATATGTGTGTTTTCCAGTGAGCAGAGACCAAATTCTGCTTAATTTCATTTTAGTTCCCTTTGGTAAAGCGGAGCAAGGTATGTGATGTCGTGTTAAAGTTTATTATAAATGTACATGTTAATCATTAAGCTCTTTTTGTGTATTAATTGTTTCATTCACTTTATCATTAATTTTTTATATGTTTCTATGTAAAGGTGAACTTTATTTATAGTGTTCTTTTTTGTATATTTATCGTATTTATTTGTTATGTTGTTTCTTTGTGTAGTTTCACGGTGCTACGCAAACTTAAGTTTAATGACGTTCTTCACGAGCGAAATAAAGAAAGAAGCACCCGTCGGAAACTCTCTGTGTCTCTTTTATGGATACCATTGGGCAGCTACATGGTATCAAAAGGTTTCAAGACTAATGGAGTTAATTCTGGTGCTATTCTAACCTCGTACGTTACCACATTTTACGATTTCATCACGGACAAAAAGTTACAGTGCATCTTCGCTGTGAATACTTTTGGATGCACTGTAAAAGAGCAAATCTGAAATTCTGCATGAAACTGACATACAGCGATGCTGCACCGAAGCGTTCCAAGAGTGAACAAACATCACAGGATCACAATGAGCTCAAACCCAAAAAATTTCAAAATCCTTCGGCGACTTTGTGCATGATAATCGTTGAAGAACAAACCACAAGATCTCACTTTCACACCCACACTACTCGCCAGATTTGGCTCCTGCGGACTTTGCCCTCTTCCCGAAGATGAAGATCCGACTTGCTGTGTTGACACCATTTTGGAGATCCAGAGTGAATCGCAGAAGGCACTTGAAACATTTTGAAAAGAAGACTTCCCAGACACATTCCAGACATCAAATCAAATCAAATTTTATTTGTCCCATTAATACAGAGTACCGCATGCAGTGAAATGCTTTATACAAATGTCCGGCATGAGGGAATAGGGTGGGGAGAAAAATAAACCAAGAAAAGAAAAGGGCAGATAAATAAAGAGGCAGGCAGGACATGGCAGGAACACTGTGAGCACTGTATTGCTGTACAAGGGGAGTATTTTGAAGGTGATAGTGTGGAAACATAGATAAATAAAGTCATTTCTTGTCAAAGAAAAAAAAAAGCTGGAATCTCTTTCAAAAATAAACCCTTCCAAAGAACTCCAGGTACAACCATTTATAAGCGATTTTAGCCAGTGTTACATCTATGAGTGAGGACCCAGAAGTTTAGAACTGGCCTGTTGGGCAAACTTTGTCTCATTTGCTGGTGGTTCTTCTGGCCACCAAGCGGGAACAAGAAGCAGTCCTTTAATCCACGTCTAAATCCTACATTCTGATTTTTAAAAGTTATCCGGGTCTTCTTTTCTTCAGGTTATTTCAATAAACATTGAACCTCATGTAAATGAATGTTCTACTCAACATCTTGGTGTCTCCAACCTGAATGAATTCCGATGTGGACGTTTAGCTTTTGTTGAGGACCGGCTTCACTCTAGAAGTGCACATCAGGATCTTGCTACCCCTCGGGCATGCTCGTCTCTATTTCTTATAGGCAGACCTGACACCACCATGTAGGCATCTCTTATGGTTTCTACCTGAGGAAATATAAGGAACCTGTGAGAATCTGTCTCACTGATTAAAGACAATCGACATAGTTATCACCTTCTTCAACCGGTGTCACGGTTGTCGATGATGTCAAAATGTGTGTACAAGTCGTTAAGCATATTCACCACCTTTCCAAAATGATTTGGTTATAGCTTTAGCCCCATGGTTGCATGCTCAGGTACTCTCACACGTTTCAGATTGACACGTGCATGTTTAACCCAGGTAACCTAGGCTACCTGTAAAGGGACTAAAAGATAAGAAAAATTTAAGAGAGGGAAGATATGACATTGGGGAATTTAAATTTTTTAATTAAAGTTGATTTAGGAAAATATAGGAATTCAATCATAGTCATGGTGTAAGGACATTTTTACGGGTTGATGGCAACAGCAAGCCAGATGAAGCCCCGCCTACTTCAGGGAGAGAAAACGCCGGTGCAGAGAGATGAGCAGCTTCACGGCAGTGTTCAGGTAACTTTGAAGACTGCAGGTAAAAAAATATTTTTTATTTATTTATTTTTTTTACCGACGTCTTTATATAAACAAGCTATCGCCGGAGTAAGAGGCGGACGAGTCTGGGATTTAGGAAACAAAGACCGATGCAGGCCTATGGAGCATTAGAGTAGCACAGATGAGCTTTGTGGTTTGGAGATACTGTACATTTTAATATTAAGTTGATATTATGCAGATAAAAGTCATAAAGCTGATAAAGAACAGATATGAGCTGTGTGTGCAGCGCGTGAGCCGAAGTTGTTAGCACACATGCTAATAAAATATGATTCGGGTCAGTGTGTAGTATTTATTATGTATTATGTTGGTTTGGTTCGACAAGTGTTTAAATTGTATATTGTTTAAAGTAAAAAAAAATGAAGAATTGTTGATAAATGCTTGAATTAAAGTGTAATTATTGTTTTGAGACTCTCTTTGTTTGCTGAATTATTTTTTAACCATTAAATCGGTAAATAAATCTTTTTAGTTTGAACGGAAACGACTCGGATTCATCGAGATTTGCTATGTATGCATTTTTTTTTCTTTGGACGAAGGGCGTGAACTTTGACCTTGAACTATTGTAAACAGTTCTCTGAATTCAGTTGTTTTATTGAAGCACCTTAAAAGTGTAATTATTCCTTAAAAGTTTTGTATTTTTTGTAAATGAAAGTATAAATGAGATCCAGTAATGCTGACATCGTTGTTTTACTATAAATTAAACTGGATTGAAGATGAACGCTTCGTGCTGATTGTTCGCTTGCTGATTTGCTGGTTTCTCTCTCCAGTTGTTACACATGTTCCACACACACACAAGTCTAAGACTCAACAATGGCTATAAACTGATGTTACCGCGGTCATGGTGGAGTTAGCAGTATCAGCTAAAACACAACAGGGTCATGTGACAATCAGACTTTCTGTTCTTAGCCTGAAACAAGCTAGTTCCTGTATGCACTTACACTACAGTAGCTATAAACAGATATTTCTGTTATATAATAGTGTATATATAACTTATATAAGTTTTTGTAGTTAATGAGGAAACAATTATTTATATTTTATGACACTAATCTTAGTTAGCATCATAAGCAAGCACCTTTGCTAGCTCACCTGACTGTTAGCTCAGTAAGCTTTGCTAGTTCAGCTTATTTTCACTAACTGGCTAAGCAATGTTCATGCATTATGATTAATAATCGTGTTTAACAACTCAAAAATCCTGAAAATATTTGGACACTTGACTTTTTCAGGCATTTGTGGTTCTTCCTCAAATTGTTACCCCAAAGCTAGAGGCACGCAATCGTACGTGATGCTTTTGGATGCATGAAATTCTCTTTCGACTTTGAAAGTTCCATCATAACACAAAGTGCACAGGCTGTATGAAGATATGCTTTTCATGGGTTGGAGTGGAAGATCTCCTGCAATTGAGTTTTGGATACCATTGGATAAATGCATTGATGACTGACTAACTGTAACCCAGGACTTTACTAACTGGCTGATTAAGCAAAAAAAAATGGGTGGACTATCCTCCCAGAAGAATGAAGGAGTGGAGCAAATTAGGACTAAAGGAGCACTGGGATGATCATTAGAAGTAGGAAGCAGGACATCTTAATCTAATGGTCAGGTGTCTATAAGGTTTTGTCTACATAGTAATGCTGTGTGGTGGCTGGTTTGGAAGGTCCTAAATCCCAGCCCCACACCACTCCTGGGTGCTTGAGCAAGGCCCTTAACCCTTAACTGCTTAGGGTAAGGGAGGTGGTAGAGCGGTATTCTGAGGTTAGAGCTCAGTGTTTAAAGCTTTGGTTTACTGATTGAAAGGTCTGGGGTTCAAGCCCTTAGATTGCCAAGCTTCCACATTTGGGGCCATTGAACAAGGCCTTTAAGCCTAAGGGCAGGGACAAATAAAAGCTCCTCTTCTTAAGGCCTTTCTGCCATATGGCATAAATGTCAGAAATAAGAGCAATTACCTGCATGGGCATGAGGGAGGGGGACATCACGGTGAAATCTTCGATATTACTGAAATAAACACTGACGCATTCGTAGGTCTCAGCTCGCACCGTCCTCTCGGCTATGAGCTGCACGGCTACAATTCTAAAAATACACAGGGGAGTCAAGTGGCTTTCAAGAGGCTCTTTAGTGACGTCATGAGATTATCAGGTCAGGACCCGGGACAGCATGGATTTGGTGGCATCTCTGCTTAAATATACAGAATGAGTACAGAAAGGTACTCGATTTATAAAGCTACAGAGGTGTCTAATGCGTTTAAAGTTAAAGGGATGTGAGCCGGCATCTAATCATCATCATCATCTACAGGAGTGTTTAAGTGCCACCAAGAGGTTACCGTGGCAACATCAGGGTAAGGAGAGCCTCAGCTTTCTTTTCCTCCTCCTGCAGCTGAGCTGTTCGCTCGCTCACCACCTCCTTGAGATTGCACGCATACTGCTCCAGGCATGACAACAGATCGTCCTGGATCTTCTTGCTCTCACTGACACACACACACACACACACACACACACACACACACATATATAAGAATGAATTCCTATTTAAAGCCGATCTATAAATTGCATGCTCATTTTCTGATGTGTCGTTAGTGCTTATCGATAGAACTCGGATGATTGATGTTGAGGCGAGAGAGCCAGGACTTTCTGACTCACAGTCCGGAGAGAGCAACACTTAGCATGCTTAGCAAGCGCTAAATAACATTTACGTCATATAGCAGCTATCAGATGGGACGCCACTGTCAACAGAACGCTACGATTAAAAAAGTTACGGGATTTTTTTTTAGATGCGTTTTTTTAATACCGGGGAAACTTTCACACTATGAATACTGGGGTACCATTCAGTGCAAATCTTTTTAACAACTGCTTAGTCTAGCTCTTCATCTGTATTTTTCTCTTTTACTAGTAATCAATCTAATGAGGACTAATAATCAATCTAATAATCAATCAAATAGGGTATGAGGTAAAATGTGAGGGTGAGAGTGATTAATGTACAGAAGGTGCAGTAGGTAATAATATATCAGATATATATATACAGTGTATATAGTAATATACAATATACTGTGCGAAGATTATGCATAGAACTACACGTCAGAAGACTATATTCTCTGCTGCTCAGCTGCTGTACCACACTGAGATGCAGTTAGTGAGGATGCTCTCAATGGTATAGCGGTAAAGGTTCTCCAGTATCCTGTAGCACAGACGGGATTTTGTAAGTCTCTTCAGAAAAAAACGTCGCCAAGTATTGGGACACCTGACTTTTCCAGCCATATGTGGTTCTTTTCCCAGAGATTTCCCTTCACTTGAATTAGGAGACTGAACTTGTTCCAGCATGACACAAAGTGCACAAAGACACCTTCATGAAGATATGCTACATGTTGATTAGAATAAAAGATCTTGAGGGGCCTGCTTTAAAACTCTGATCTCAAACCTATTGAAGATCTTTGGGATAAATGTGAACACTGACTGCACCCAAGAGCTCCTCACCTCACCTACATCACTACATGACTTTACTTACACCTTTGTATCTGAAAGAATCTTACACAAATTTCTACAAAATCTAGTGGAACAATTTTCAATTAAATGTGGAAGGGGATGTTCCCTTCCACAAATACATATATCTAAACTTTAAATGGACATTTGCAGAGAGTTTTGAGGTTGCAATACAGCACAGAAGATGAAGTGCAGATCTTAAGAACATGTTTTAATTACAGTATCTAAATTACTGTAAAATGTATGTAATGTTTAGATATTTTTATATTGGCAGAATATTTTCAAGAGCAACTCCATTAAGCTGGACTGGAGCTTTAAATGTTCCCTGCTGGATATTGTAAATGTACATCACTGATAGTGTTTGTGTGTGTGAGTGTGATTAATCTCCAACGTTCTTCTCTCACCGGAATTGAAATCTCCCAGCGAATATCAAGTTGCCTTGGAGGAATGCACATACTTGACACTTAGGAAAATTCTGACCTCGTTCTCAGAAACTCGGGTTCAAACTTTTACATTTCGAAGAGAAATGGAAATAGTCCTGTGCACAAGGCTTGAAGCTCAAGTTCTGTGCTGGGACGGCAATCCCACAGAACCCCCAACAAATAACTGTCATAGATCTTCATATTGAACTGTATAGTTACCAGGTTTCTGCTAAATTCCCACTTCAAATATTTCATAAAATCTGCACATCTGCACAGAAAACCTCCATGTAGAATCCAGAGAACTATCGCTTTAAAACAGGCACTTGAAATTGCCCTTATATGTGGTCGAACTCACGGCAAACAGAAATAATTCACTTATCTCCATGTTTCAACCACAACAACTTCATCTTTATAAGAACAAAATATATTAGACCTTTTAGCTCATGGATTAAACACATCTAGGGAGCCTTAATGTCAAGTCAAGTCGAGTCAAGTTTATTTGTATTGCGCTTTTCACAACAGACATTGTCTCAAAGCAGCTTTACAGAAATCAACAGTGAAGGTGAATGGTGTGTGTTTGTCCCTGATGAGCAGCCGTGGCGACTGTGGCAAGGAAAAACTCCCTTAGATGTTATGAGGAAGAAACCTTGAGAGGAACCAGACTCAAAAGGGGAACCCATCCTCATCTGGGTGACATCAAGAGTTTGATCATAAATTTTCCAACAATACAGAACACTGGACAGTGAGAACTAACATGAGTACTGGAGTATAAGATTATAAGTGATGTTCTTTCTGCAGTCTTAAACAGTCTTTATGGTTAATAGCTCCTAGTTTTATGAGCTCAGCATTTTTGATCACCACAGATCCAGCATCAGCTTCTCCATGCCAGAGCCTTAACACTCCAGGAGGTCCAATGTCAAAACTCCACACATGTAGCGGGATCCAAATGACACTGGTACGTCTCTAGATGGTTCGGGATGTTTGCGAGTTCGGCATCTATTTCTTCAAAGGTCCGTAATCACCAAGAGGTGGGAGGTGACTGGAGCTGGCCAAACCTCAGGGTGTCTCGGGATGGGGAGAGAAAGAGAAGCAGTGGAGAGGAATTAGCGTAGCTGCTGTTCATGATATTAACAGCACAAGTTGATAATGTGCATGTGATCAGATGTTCTGGAGCACAAGGTTATGATGTGATGTGTGTTATGTGTAGGCTTTGCTAAAAAGATATGTTTTTAATCTACACTTAAACTGGGTGAGTGTGTCTGAACCCCGAACACCGTCAGGAAGACTATTCCAGAGTTTAGGAGCTAAATGTGAAAATGCTCTACCACCTTTAGTGGACTTTGTTATTCTACGAACTACTAGAAGCCCAGAGTTTTGAGATCTCAGGGAGCGTGACGGATTGTAGTGTGTTAGAAGACTGGAGATACATGGAGATAAACCATTTAGTGCTTTATAAGTGAGTAGCAGTAGTTTGTAGTCTATTCGAAACTTAACAGGAAGCCAGTGTAGGGACGATAAGATCGGGGTTATGTGATCATATTTTCTTGCCCTTGTAAGAACTCTGGCTGCTGCATTCTGGACTTACTGAAGCTTGTTTATTAATGATGCAGGACATCCACCTAGTAACGCATTACAGTAGTCTATTCTGGAGGTCATGATCGCATGGACGAGCTTCTCTGCATCCGATATAGACAACATGTTTCTTAATTTATAAATATTTCTAAGGTGAAAGAAGCTGTTCTTGTAACTTGGTTGATATGATATTTGAAAGACAAGTCACCGATGAGCAAAATCTCAGTCTTATCAGAATGTCAATCTTAATGTCAATCCAGACCATTTAAAACTGTATCATTGTTCCCCAGTGCCTCCCTGGGAATTGAAAATGCCAAACACTATTTTGACTCTTTCTCTTATAAGAAAACAGAAACTCATCCAAATGAATATCAACAGAAATACTTGGAGCTAAGAAGTTTACTTTCACTACACAAAACTGTATTTACAGACGGATCAAATACTGTAAGTGTATCAGCAGCAGCAATGATACGAGATCAACAATGAAGTACTCGAATTTCAGACCAAACCTCCATCTTCACAGCCGAGGCTTGGGTTTTGCTGAATGCATTGAAAAATATAGAGGAGAACAAAAACGAAACTATTTAATTGCCTCTGATTTACAGTGCCGTCTTCAAGCACTTAAAACTGTAAAGACTAAACATCTCATAATTGTTGGTATTTTAACTAAACTAGACCATTTAAAGAAGGAAAACTTGTATATTATATTTGCTGGGTTCCGATTCACATTGGTTTGACTGGCAATGAGAGAGTGGATGCGGCTGCCAGGAAAACACATGAACTGGAAATAACTGTCAAATACCACCTTCTGACCTCAGACCTTTTAATTAACCATCACAAACAAATGGCAGAAGGAATGGGGCTGTATAAAAATAGTAAATTGTATGATATAAACTCTGGTACTTAAATTAATGTCCCTTATATTTTCAAATCAGGGCATGACCAAGTTGTCTACACTCGGTGTCGACTCGGCCACCTGAAGGCTTACTGATGGGTTTCTACTGATGGGTAAAGCTCCTCCTTTATGTCTCTTATGCTAGGAAACGATTTTACTCTGAAACATGTTTACGTGGGATCTTTCAGAATGTTTTGCCTGAATGCGTTTTAATTTTTTTGTCTCAAGTAAAGCTGAAACTTCTTATATAGTAATTTCAATGTAATGAATTTCATCTCTGTCATGTTTATAGCGCTGATGCTAACATAACATTAAAGTTTAATAAACAAACAAACAAAATCTGCAAATAAAGCCATGATGGATTTTTTATTTAGAGTAGTATGTGGATGTTATCAATCCTTTTTTCTGAGCTTTACATCACTTCCCACCTTTCCTTTCTTTGTCAGAGGCTTTGAACTTTTATTTTAAAAAGTGATAAAGTGCCAGGAAAGAGTACAAATAAAAAGTGTAAAAGGTTTAACCCTGGCAACTCTGCTCAGGGCCAAACAACATTGCGATAGGGCTCATTTCCATGCCAAAAAAATGCAAATAGAACTTCAATTGTTTGAGGTCACCAGATGGTTTTTACTAAACCTTATAGGGTAAAACAATTCCAAAGTTATTTTTCTTTATAAATAAAAGATCCTTGAAATAGATATATATTAGAAAGCCAATCTTCTGTTTTCTTTTATAAGATACACTATTTGGACAAAAGTCTATAAACAGCTGCCTTTTCTAAGCCATATGTTGTTGCTGGAGGGACACAATTGTGTATAAGATGCGTTTACATTTACATGCTATCCGATGGACACAAAAAAAAGATTAGTTGAGTGTCATCTGCATAGTAGTGGTAAGAAAACCTATGTGAGAATATGACTGCACCAATGGAGTGGGTATAGAGGGAGAAAAGGAGGGGGACCAAGTACCGAGCCTTGTGGGACACTAGTGGTGAGTCTCCCCTCTATGTTACCTGTATGAGCGACCTTCCAGGTAGGAAGCAACCATTCCCATGCTGTTCCGCAGATACCAAGGCTCTTGAGGGTAGACAAGAGAGTCTTGTGGTTGACTGTGTCAAATGCTGGTGAAAGATCCAGGAAGATAAATACAGATGACAACTTGGCTAATCGAGCAACATGCAGTTTCTCAGAAAAAGCCAAAAGGGTGATCAATGTGGAATGTGGAATTTAAACCCAGACTGGTTTCGATCATGGAGGTTGTTCTGTGATAGACAGACAGACAGTTGGTTAAAAACAGTGCAATCCAGAGATTTAGAAAGAAAGGAGAGAAGTGATACAGGTCTGCAGTGGTAGATGTCTAATGGGTTCAGAGCAGGTTTCTTTAAGATGGGAATGATTGTGGAGATGAATGGCAGGAGATCTTGTGTGATGGTCTGGAGCATAGTTGAAGGGATTGAATCCAGAGGACAGGTGGTGGGATTGCAAGATTGGATGACTTGCAGTAACTCATCTTCTGTTCAGGTTGAAGCTTGACAGAGAACTAGTGGATTGCTGGCTGTGTTGTGTAGTCATTGTTGGTGAGGAAGTGAAGGTCTGGCAGATTTCCTTAATCTTTTCGTCATAGATGCCTTTAAGTGTTGTATCAATCTCCACAAATCTCTACACAATCTAGTGGAACATTTTCCCAGGAGAGTGGAGCACATTTTAAGAGCAAATAGAGACTTAGTGTGAAATGGGATGTTCAAAACACTAATCTTATGCTCAGTTTGGGGTAGACTTTAATGAGCATGTAGGTAAAGGGAATAGAGGGGGTGAGAAGTTGATGGTAGGTATGTTCTTTAGAAGAGGAATGTGGAAGGGAAGATGGTGGTAGGCTTTGCTATATGGATGGAAATAGCAGTGGTGAACACTTATTTTAAGAAGAAGAAGGATTATAGGGTGACGTATAAGAGTGTAGGAAGGTGCACACAGGTGGACTATGTTCTATGTAGGAGATGCAACCTGAAGGGGATTTGGTGGAGGAGTTCAGGTACCTGGGGTCAACAGTGCAAAGTGATGGAGAGTGTGTTGGAGAAGTGAAGAAAAGAGTGCAGGCAGGGTGGAGTGGGTGAAAAAGAGTGATAGCAGGAGGGATTTGTGAAAGAAGAGTGTCTGTGAAAGTGAAAGGGAAAGTTTATCGGACTGTGGTGAGACCTGAGATGTTGCATGGATTAGAGACAGTGGCATTCAATAAAAGACAGGAGGTGGCGCTGAAGGTAGCAGAGCTGAAGATGTTGAGATGTTCGTTGGGAGTGACGACAATGGACAGGATTAGAAATTAGTTTATTAGAGGGACAGCGCATGTAGGACGTTTTGGAGACAAGGTGAGGGGGGTGTGATTGAGAGGGTTTGGACATGTGCAGAGGAGGGACATGGGGTATATCAGTAGGAGAATGCTGAGGATGGAGACCCCAGGAAGGAGGAAAAGAGGAAGAACAAGGAGGAGGATTTTGGATTTGGTGAGGAAAGACATGCAGGTAGTTGGGTTGAAAGAGGGAGATGTAGAGGACAGATGAGTATGGAGATGGATGAGCCACTGTGGCGCCCCCTAATGGGAGAACCCGAAATAAGTTTTTTGCTCATTTCTTTTAGAAGATCTGGTGGCTTTCTAAAATATAAACTCTCTCTCTCTCATCTACTTCCTCTTTCTCTGTAAGTCTCAGTCCTGCCTCTGTCTGTCTCTCTCCTGATTCTTTTCAGGAAGTTTCTACTTTTTTCCTTAGTCCTCAGGATGTGTAAATGAGAATCGCTGAGCCGTGGCTTTTGCTGTTAAATAAAAAGGAAGCAGGAGTGAGACGCAGATGATCATTAATAACACTTAGAGCTGATAATGCTTAATGAGGTACACAAACACATGGCATGATGGGATGCCTCGAGGGACCAATGACATGCAACAAGGAAAACACAAGCGTCCCCCGAGAACAGAGCCGTCACTGGGTATTATGCAAAATGTTCTTCCTGCTCCTGGGAGTTGGGGGTTGGGGGGTTTCAGACAGGGGGAGAGATTTGATATTTAAAAACAGACTTTTATTAACAAATTATACACACATATACAGTACATACATGCATATATAAATACTTTAAATTAAAATTACTACTTGTTTGAGAAATTCAATATTGTTTTGTATACAGAAAATGATAACAGTGTGTGTGCAAAATAGAGCTCATATTTGATCATCCTGCAAGGTCCTCCATTAACACACCATGTTTTCTCAAATGTTACTGAGTCTTTTGTCTTTTTGTAGTAATCAACTATAATTCTTGATTAAAAACATCAAGACTGGGATCCCATTGTCACAGCCACGTCATCTACTTACACTGACTGGTAGTAAGTATGAAGCAGTAGTGTGTGAAATATTAACCAGTAAGATGATTTTTCAGATTAATTAAAAGAGGTTCAAAAGTTAGAGTGCACAGCATTCCTGACAGTCAACAGGCCTGTCTGATCCCTCTGTACACTCTAAAAGGGGCACATAAACCACCACTAACATTCAGTACACTCTCAATTTTACTGTACATCAACTTGATCATGGCTATGAAACCAGGGTTGAACCTAAAGCTTTCCAGAAGCTTCCACGAATATTCATGTTCAACCCAGTCGAAAGCCTTTTCCTGGTCTAGGAGAATCAGACCAGTCTTTAAGCCCAATAGCTGGAAGGCACCCAAGATGTCTTTAATTAAGTATAAGTTATCAAAAATCCACCTGCCAGGCACACAGTATGTCTCCTTCACCTTTGACAGTCTCAAGGCTAATGCTTTTGACAGCAGCTTGCAGTCAGTGAACAGTTTTTCAGGTGAGTCAGGTCTCGTTTTTTTGGCAGCAGAATCAGGACGGCTGTCCTACAGCTTGACGGGAGCTAAACCAGCTAAAGTCCACAGGAAGACTATCTATACCTGGCACCAGTTCTCCATTACTTGGAGAGCCTCCTGAAGCTCAGCCAGTGTCTCACTGTTATACAGCTTCGAGCTTCGCACAGCATGAATGCATGAATCTTTTCAGACCTTTCTTTTGTTCTAAACTGAAGAAGAACTTAGAAGGAGCATCCATCTTAGTGACGCTTTTAAAGCGTACTTTACCTACTGTAGTGTCCAGCAGGACATTTATTTTTGCATTTTTATTTTTGAGTGCTTCAATATGCCCTTGATTTCCTGTGGCCTCCAAATCCTGGAGTTCAATGGCTCTATCTCTAGAGCTTTTGGAGCTCTGGCAATGTCTCTTGTGACATTGAGAGTGTACTGTTGACAAAATTCTTTAATTTGTGCTTTAGTTAAATCCCACCACTGCTGTAGGAAGTTAAAATCTGCTTCTCCAGTTTAAAACAATTCCATAAAAAAAAGACTCTCTAAAATTAGCATCTTCTAAAAGTGAAGTGTTAAAATGCCTGTATCTGCTCTTAGGTTTTATATTATTTTTTACTGATGGTGCACTAAACCATACAGTGATCTGAGATGCCTACTAAAAAAATAGAACATTTTGTAAAAAAAAAAAAAAAAAAAGCACCCCTGATGTTAATACTTTGTACAACCTCCTTTTGCCAACAAGACAGCACTTAATCTCCTCCTATAACATTTCACAAGATTGGAGAACACAGAGAGAGGGATTTTTGACCATTCTTCTTTGCACAATCTTTCTAGATCATCCAGTGTCCTGGGTCCTCTCTTATGCACTCTTCTCTTTAGCTCGCCCCACAGGTTTTCGATTGGGTTGAGGTCTGGGGACTGAGATGGCCATGGGAGGACCTTGAGTTTGTGACTGCTGAACCACTTTTGTGTAGATTTTGCCACATGTTTTGGATCATTATCCTGCTGAAAGACCCAATGACGACCCATCTTCAGCTTTCTGGCAGAGGCCATCAGGTTTTTATTTAAAATATCCTGGTACTTCAAAGCGTTCATAATGCCATGCACCCTAACAAGGTTCCCAGGGCCTTTGGAAGAGAAACAGGCCCACAGCATCACAGATCCTCCACCATACTTCACGGTGGGCATGAGGTGCTTTTCGGCATACTCATTCGCCAGACCCACTTAGAGTGTTTGTTGCCAAAAAGCTCAATCTTAGTCTCATCTGACCAAAGCACACGATCCCAGTTGAAGTCCCAGTACCGCTTAGCAAACTCCAGACGTTTACGTTTGTGAGTGTTAGTGAGAAAAGGCTTTTTCCTTGCATGCCTCCCAAACAGCTTGTTGGCATGTAGAGAGCGTCTGATGGTTGTTTTGGAGACTCTGTGACCCCAAGATGCCACTCTTTGATGCAATTCTGTGACGGTGAGCTTGGGAAATTTTTTTACTTCTCTTACCATCCTTCTCACTGTGCGTTGTGGCAAGATAAACTTGGGAGCTCTTCCAGCCTTGTTTGTCACTGTTCCAGTTGTTTTAAACTTCTTAATGATTCCTCTGACTGTAGATACCGGCAAGTTAAGGCGAGTGGCTATTTTCTTGTAGCCATTGCCTGACTTATGAAGGTCGACACACATCTGCCTTACTTGAATGGTGTGTTCTCTTGTCTTTGCCATGTTGACAAATGGGTAAGAGAATTAGGCCTCTGTGTCACGTCATATTTATACCCCAGGGAAACAGGAAATCATGAATTACTAATTAAATGTCCCTAGATACCCTGACCAACCTTAGCAACTACAGAGAAATATATTTAAAAAAAAAAAAAAAATTTCAGAGGAATTGTTAGGGGGGCCAATAATTGTGATTTCAAGTTTTTTTTTTCTAAATGTATGATTTTTTTTACCACCAAAGTAATGTACTTAAATGAAAGGTTGGATTTTTCTCTTTTTTTGCATTTGGGCTCTATGTTGTTTTAAAAAAAAGGAGAATTTTTAGAAGTCCACGACCACATCTTAAACAGGGGTGCCAATAATTGTGGAGGGCACTGTATATATATATATATATAAGTGGTATATTTTGTTTTTTTACAATGTGAATTTGTTTAAATAAATACATTTAATTAAAAATAGTTAGTAAATACAACACACACATATATATATATATATCATTATTTATTTTTTTTTACCTCAATTCACTTTTATTTTATTTCTTCTTTGAAAAAAAAATATTAATACACTCAAATACATATGTTATGTATTGATTAAAACAGGCATTACCTGTAAAGAATGGCAGCTGAAAGACCCCTGTGGTGATCGATCCCACAATAAGACTCTGCCTTTTAAAACACAAAGCATTGACTATGTGCAGTTTCCCCCCAAAAAATGAAATATAAAAAATAAAATAAAAGCTTGCCAGAAGAAACCTTGCATAAGTGTGCAGACTGTCATTACTTCAGTGTCTGTCTGCTGGAGTCTGGACAGAAGTTAGTACACTGCTAAAATATATAAAATAATAATAATGTCAGATCTATATTCCAATAAGATGGGATCTGGGAGGCACGACTGAATAATTCAGTACTATCTTTAAATTTTATTTCTTCACCATTTTTTTTTTTATCAGAGCAGAAGAGCAGAGGTCATGAAGCTTGTATTTGGGGAAGTGAAGACAAGTTTAAGCAAAGGATCCCGGTAGAGCGTAGTGTACAGGGGCAAATGTGGATATTTAGCGCCCCCTGTTGATCTGAAATGCTACAATTCAACACTCAGTGGAGGCAAAGATACTGGAACAAAGTACTTTTAACAGCCATATGTGGTTCCAGTTCCTACTATATTGGGGAAACATAAACGTGTAATGACCTCTTTGGATGCAGTAATAAAATATTTACTACTTTGAAGTTGTCCAGCGTTATGGAGATCTAGTTTCTTGTATAACAAAGTAAACTGTCAAAGAAGATTTTTTTTTAACCACAGAATGTACCTTTCATCCGTTTTTTCAGTTACACTGAATTTACCTGTGCGGGTGCAGAGCTCTTCTTCAAACCCACATGCAGGGGAAACTTTAGGAGGACTCGGCCTTCCTCCAGGCCAGCTGATGTAAACTCCATCCGCTGCCTCATACACCTTACGACCATAAACCAAAGTATTTAGACATGAAAACAACTCCTGTTTGTGTGTGTGTGTGTGTGTGTGTGTGTGTGTGTGTGTGTAAGAGAGAGACCTGACACTGGTTGCCACTGCTCTGCATGTGGAACAGCAAGAATCATCCCATAAAAATCATCTCTGGACTGAACTTCTGTATCCGTATCTCAAAACCTGAATTTGTAATAGGAACCTTGGTTGTTCAAGCATTTTTACAGACCTAGGATGGTTCTGTTCCACAGCCGGCGAGTGACCTAGAAAGTGTTAAATGGGTCGGAGTTTTCCGTTAATGTTTCATGCAAAACCTGAGCGTAAATCCAGACGCTGTCATGAGCGATAGACACCAGAACCTATTAAACCAAGCATTAATTCAATAATTTATTTATGCTCATTCTGCAGAATATTTCACTTGTGAAAAACGTTAACTTTCTCAGCAGGTTCATGCGCGTGTATTTAAAAGTTTATAGCTACTACTTTTTTTTTTAATTGTTGCTCTTTTTTCCAAATAAATTATAATAAAAAAGCTCCAACTTTCAACCTGGCTCTAAAAACACTATTTCATAAACTGTGACTCGTAAAGTTTGTGGCAATGAATCTCTTATTAAACTGAGACTCTAAAAGGTAATAAATATGACTTTCTTTGTAAATTGTGGAGCTAGATTTCTTAGCTTCAACTTTCTTAACTTTTATGACTCTGAAAATTTCTTTTAAATTCATACCAGATGTTCTTTTTAAAGTATTTTTAAATACGAGAGTTACAAATTCACAGCTATAAAATGTTACGCTTCAGCTAATCGGCTATTAGCATTTTAGCCGTGTGCGGCGCTTGCTTTTCCCAATGTTTCTCACTGTGCGCGAATGTAGTTGGGACTAAGTAGTGTGGCTACAGGACGATGCCGCGTGTGTAGGAGACACTAGCTAGCTATCTCTCCCTAAGTTTTGCATCGATGAAGGCTTCGGTTTGCGAACTTGGTGTCCCCCTACAGGGCCCTCTGTGGGAAATACCTCCCAGGTGGGATCTCCATGGGTTCACCGCTGCCCGGAGTTGTGAAAGCTGTAGCTGTGGCCCTGAGGGGGCACAGTTCGTAGCAGCTGGTCTCTCTACCAGGGTAGTAGAGACCCTGCTCCATTCCAGAGCTCCCTTCACGAGGAGATCGTATGCCGCACGGTGGCAGCTGTTCGCATCATGGTGTGAGCACCGTGGCTTAGACCCAGTTAACTGCCCAATTGGTTCAGTTCTGAAATCTGCAGTTTGCCAAAGGGTTAACCCCTTCAACCCCTCTGGTGACACGTTTTCTCCACGGCGCCCGGAGGCTCAGGCCCGGGACGCGACCCAGAGTGCCAGTTTGGGACTTGGCAGTGTGTTGGCGGCTCTATCCGACCCCCCCTTTGAGCCCTTGGCCAAAATGGCCCTTAGGTACCTGTCGGTCAAGACAGCCTTTCTCTTGGTGATTTCCTCCCTGAAGAGGATCGGGGATCTGCAGTCTCTGTCCGTGGCCCCGTCCCACCTGGAATTGCCCCTGGCATGGCCAGAGTGTTTCTGTATACGAAACTGTGTCACTGGACACTTGTCTCCATAGGACTATTCCATGGAGAAATTCAGAGCAGCTGTTTGTTTGCTGTGGCCCTAATAGGAAAGGTTTCCTAGCCAATAAGCAGACGTTAAGCAGGTGTGTAGTGGATGCCATCCTTTCAACTTATGAGTCCTCTGGTCTCCCCGCTCCGATTGGGGTCAGGGCTCACTCTACCTGGAGTGTGGCGACCTCTACGGCCTGGCCTTCTGGAGTGTCACTCCAGGACATTTGCGATGCTGAGTGCTGGTTCACCCCGCTGACCTTTGTTGGGTTTATGACCTCGACCTAAGAGCCACTCTGAGATCCTCTATCCTGCATGTTGGTTGCCAGGCCCTCACAGATTTGGCAGGGTCTGGTCAGTGTGGCGCGATTGGGCACTCGTTCCCAAAGCGTTTCGACACGGCTCAAAGTTCCTGAATGGGGAACGTCTCTAGGTTAGGTATTTAACCCTAGTTCCCTGAGGGAATAAGATGCTGCATCTCTGTGCCACACTCCCTGCATCCCTGCGGTGCTTACCTTCTCTGTAGCCTCCTGGTGTACGTGACGTCGCCTGCCGATGACGTCATGTCTTGCTTATTGGCCAGATATCACATGTGGTTCAGAGCGTGGACAATGCAGGGGTGTTCCCAAAGCATTTTCGACGCGGCATCTTGTTCCCTCGAGGAACTACGGTTAAATACGTAACCTAGGGACGATACTTTGCTATGGTGATGTTATTCTGCTCTGATTGGTATCTTAAAAAATCTATAAAATAAGGAAGAAATTGTATTGAATTTAGATTGAATTCATTTTAATTTAAGTCGATCGGTATTTAAAGTCTGACTGAGTGCAAACTATTAATTTCTTAGTTTCTTTTATATGATTTTTAATGTACTATTCATGGTTATTTTAAATGCCTCAGAGTATATATATATATAAGCTTTAGTCTCTGTTCTGATCAATCTCAGCCATGTACATCATTTTTAATATTAACATTTTACCATTATATATATATATACATGTGTATCTTGTTCTCAAAAGCTTTTTTCTTATTATAAAAAAAAAAATCCACAGTAGTTACTATCTCTAGGGATAGAGATTAGGGTTTAGGGTTAGGAAGAGAGATTAGGGTTAGTGATTAGGGTTAGGGTTTAGGGTTAGGGATAGGATTTAGGGTTAGGGATAGAGATTAGGTTAGGGATAAGGTTAAGGTAAGGGTTAGGGCTATGGATTGGTAAGGAAAGTCAGATATAGACAAGACTGGAGCCCACGTTGTGCATTGGTTTACTCTAAATCACTAAGCAGGGTTAGGATTGGGGTTAGGGGGTTAGGGGTAGGGTTAGGGGTTAGAGGGTTAGGGTTAGGGGGTTAGGGTTAGGGTTAGGTTTTGGTTGTGGTTGGGTTAGGTTTTGGTTAGGGTTGTGGTTGGGTTAGGGTTGAGTTTAGGGTTAGGATTAGGTAAAGGGATAGGTTTCGATAAGGGTTGGGGTTGGAAGTAGGGTTAGGTTTTGTTTAGGGTTGGTGTTAGGGTTAAGTATAGGGATAGGTTAGGGTTAGGGTTGGGGTTAGGGATAGAGTTAGGTTCAGGGGTTGAGGTTAGGATTAGGATTAGGTATAGGGATAGGTTTAGATTAGGATTGGGTTTGGGATTAGGGTTAGGTTCAATGGTTGAGGTTAGGGTTAGGTATAGGGATAGGTTTAGATTAGGATTGGGGTTGGGATAAGGTATAGGGTTATGTTCAGGGGTCGAGGTTAGGGGTTGAGATTAGGGTTTGGGTTTGGGTTGGGGTTAGGGTTAGGGATAGAAGATAGGGTAAGGGATAGGGGTTAGGTTAGGGTTAGGTTTAGGGGTAAGCGGTTGAGATTAGGTTTAAGGATGGGGGTTAGTGTTAAGGGCAGGTGCTAGGGTTAGGGTGTTAGGGTTAGGGTGTTAGGGTTAGGGTTAAGGTCAGGTGCTAGGTTTAGGGTGTTAGGGTTAGGGTTTAGGTCAGGTGTTAGGGTTAGGGTTAAGGTCAGGTGCTAGGGTTAGGGTTATGGTCAGGTGTTTGGGTAAGGGTTATGGTCAGGTGCTAGGCTTAGGGTTAAGGTCAGGTGCTAGGGTTAGGGTGTTAGGGTTAGGGTTAGGGTCAGGGGTTAAGGTTAGGGTTAAGGTCAGGTGCTAGGGTTAGGTTGTTAGGGTTAGGGTTAAGGTCAGGTGTTAGGGTTAGGGTTAAGGTCCGGTTTTAGGGTTAGGGTTATGGTTATGGTCGGGTGCTAGGGTTAAGGTGTTAGGGTTAGGGTTAAGGTCAGGGGTTAGGGTTAGGGTTAAGGTCAGGTGCTAGGTTTAGGGTTAAGGTTAGGGTTAGGGTTAAAGTCAGGTGCTAGGGTTAGGGATAAGGTCAGGTGCTAGGGTTAGGGTGTTAGGGTAAGGGTTAAGGTCAGGTGCTAGGGTTAAGGTGTTAGGGTTAGTGTTAAGGTCAGGTGCTAGGGTTAGGGTGTTAGTGTTAGGGTTAAGGTCAGGTGCTAGGGTTAGGGTTAAGGTCAGGTGCTAGGGTTAGGGTGTTAGGGTGGTGCTAGGGTTAGGGTGTTAGGGTTAGGGTTAGGGTTTTAGTGTTGTGGTTAAGTTAGGGTGCTGGGGTTAGGGTTAAGGTAAGGTGCTAGGGTTAGGGTTAAGGTCAGGTGCTAGGGTTAGGGTGTTAGGGTTAGGGTTAAGGTCAGGTGCGAGGGTTAGGGTGTTAGGGTTAGGGTTAAGTTCCGGTGCTAGGTTTAAGGTGTTAGGGTTAGGGTTAAGGTGAAGTGCTAGGGTTAGGGTGTTAGGGTTAGGGTTAAGGTCAGGTGCTAGGGTTAGGTTGTTAGGGTTAGGGTTAAGCTCAGGTGCTAGGGTTAGGGTGTTAGGGTTAGGGTTAAGGCCAGGTGCTAGGGTTAGGGTGTTAGGGTTGGGGTATAGGTCAGGTGCTAGGGTTAGGGTGTTAGGTTTAGGGTTAAGGCCAGGTGCTAGTGTTAGGGTGTTAGGGTTGGGGTTAAGGTCAGGTGCTAGGGTTAGGGTGTTAGGGTTAGGGTTCAGGTCAGGTGCTAGGGTTAGGGTGTTAGGGTTAAGGTTCAGGTCTGGTGCTTTGGCTAAGGTTCAGGTCAGGTGCTAGGGTTAGGGTGTTAGGGTTAGGGTTCAGGTCAGGTGCTAGGGTTAGGGTGTTAGGGTTAGGGATAAGGTCATGTGCTAGGGTTAGGGTTCAGGTCAGGTCCTAGGGTTAAGGTGTTAGGGTTAGGGTTCAGGTCAGGTGCTAGGGTTAGGGTTCAGGTCAGGTGCTAAGGTTAGGGTTTAGGTCAGATGCTATGGTTATGGTGTTAGGGTTAGGGTCCAGGTCAGGTGCTAGGGTTAGGCTTAGGTATCAGGTCAGGTTCTAGGGTTAGGGTTCAGGTCAGCTGCTAGGGTTAGGGTGTTAGGGTTAGGGTTTAGGTCAGGTGCTAGGGTTAGGTTGTTAGGGTTAGGGTTCAGGTCAGGTGCTAGGGTTAGGGTTTAGGTCAGGTGCTAGGGTTAAGGTGTTAGGGTTAGGGTTCAGGTCAGGTGCTATGGTTAGGGTTCAGGTCAGGTGCTAGGGTTAGGGTTAGGGTTCAAGTCAGGAGCTTGGGTTAGGGTGTTACGGTTAGGGTTCAGGTCAGGTGCTATGGTTAGGGTTCAGGTCAGGTGCTAGTTTTAGGTTGTTAGGGTTAGGGTTCAGGTCAGGTGCTGGGGTTAGGGTGCTAGGGTTAGGATTCAGGTCAGGTGCTAGGCTTAGGGTGTTAGGGTTAGGGTTCAGCTCAGGTGCTAGGGTTAGGGTGTTAGGGTTAGGGTTCAGGTCAGGTGATAGGGTTAGGGTGTTAGGGTTTAGGTCATGTTAGGGTTAGGGTGTAAGGGTTAGGGTTCAGGTCAGGTGATAGGGTTAGGGTGTTAGGGTTAGGGTTTAGGTCATGTGCTAGGGTTAGGGTTAGGGTTAGGGTTAGGGTTAGGGTTAGGAGCATCATGTTCTTTTTTTCCTATTTTTAAAAATAAAAAAATTAAGAGATTAATGACATCGATTTATTTCTTCTTTTTTTCTTTTTACTTGGAGGTGAGACACTTATGTTCAGGACACGGGATAAATCATAAAAAATAAATAAAAATGAATGTGGAAAAACCTGATTATTTGAATTGTGTTTTCTTCCTGCACATCATTAGATTTATTGATATCTCTCAATTTCTTTTCTACTTGGTTTAGGGTTAGGGTTAGGGTTAGGGTGTTACATTGTTTATGCTGAAGCTGCTGGATGGAAGAAACATTATTACTATCTTTCTTCTTACTTTTTTTTGTGACAGTGGTTTTAGATTTTACAACCAGAAACACAATTCGAGGTTGTATGGAGTATTTATTTCAGCCTATTTAGTTACCAATTTGATTAGTGAAGACAGCACACAGACCAATAAGCACTGGTGATACAATCTTTCCTTTCCCTTTTCTTTCTTGTTTCTTTTTAGACAACTCTAATATTATAACTAAAGACGAAAGGAAAATTCACAAATTTAATATTTTGTCATTTTTATCTAGCTGAATATGGACATAACTCCTACTGAAGCAATATACACTATCGATTTAGTAATATAGATCACAATCTGCACTAAATATCCAAATCCAAAGTTGGAAGTGAGACATACTAGAGAAGCACACAAATAAAATAAAATAAAAATCTGTTCATTGAAGTATATTACCTTTAACCTGTTTGCCTTGGCCACAGATTCTGGGACTTACAGCTGAAAATGCCATTGTTCAAAGTTGATATTGCTCAAAAAGATAATAAGTTATAGAAAGTTATAGTAAGTAAGTACCGTGAAAATACATTTTCCTGAATTGAAAGTTTTTTTTCTTTATATATAAATTTATAAAATCAGTCCTGGAGCAATCCAGAAAAGTAATGGGTTAAAAGCCACATGCCTCATGAGTTTATATTTTAAATTTTAAGATTTTCATGATAAATGAGATTCCTACTAACATTTATCTTAGACTTTGTCTGATCTTTTTCTCCCATCCCCTGTTTGAGAGACACCTGCTCAGGTGGCCATTCATACTCTATTCATACAGTCTGCATGGAAATGAACTGCTGATCATTAAAGGCTTTTGTTATGTATGTTTGGATATTTATATTAAGTTGGTATTCATATTGATGACCAGGTAGCAGACAAGCTCTTGTTTTACAGTCATGACCATTCATATTGATGTGCGACCATTACAATCTCAACAATTCACACACACACACACACACACACACACACACACACACACACACAAAAGGGGGCATTTTCATTAGTTAAATAATGAATAAAGTGTTCCAAATTCTGTATGACATATTGTATGTATTTCCTTCTTTCATACAAACTTAGTGTTTAACTCTGTCTCAACAATAATTACACTTTAACGGTTTATTAATGGATCTCTACTTTAATGCTTTTTTCCATTTTAAGACTTGATATCTGCTCTTTATTTTCCAAACAAGAGTGCATTTTAAATGCCAGAATATAACTCTGCATTAACACAGGTTATACCTTAAAGTCTTATGTCCCGGTATATTAATGTACCTCTAATTTAATGCTGTCTTTTCTTTTCATGCTTAATTTCAAAATGATCTCAAAATGATCTGTTCCTATCTGTTATTAAAAACAAAAACAATACAATACAAAACAATAAAATGTCTTGTTTGTGGTGTATATTAATGTGCCTCTAATTTAATGCTGTCTTTTCTTTTCATGCTTAATTTCAAAATGATCTCAAAATGATCTGTTCCTATCTGTTATTAAAAACAAAAACAATACAATACAAAACAATAAAATGTCTTGTTTGTGGTGTAAATAAATATATATATATATAATCAAGGCCCATACGCAAACACTCTTAAAACATCTTTACTGAGATTATACAGTAAAATGTAAAAGCAACATTTAAAAGCACACCTTAATTTAACCTTCCCTTTAAATGTTTGCTAATTCATTCAATTGATCTTTACTCACAGTGACCCTGAATATCACTGAATTTATTTTCAGCTTGGTCTACCGTACAATTTGTAAAAAAATCAGTGCATTTAAATCACCATATTCAAACACAAACATTTTTTTGAGGTTGCTCAATCTTTCAAATATTCTTATTTAGAGTCCCCCTGTCTATTATATTCTTATTTTAAATTTCAAGTCATATTACTGTGGAGTTTTTATGGAAAGTAAAGGCAAAATCACTCCAAACATCAGTGCATTTTTATTCATGTCACATATTCAAACATTCATTAAAGACTTTTCTTTATAGGTTTGCTCAATCTTTCAAATATTCTTATTTAGAGTATTGCTCTTATATTATTATTATTACACAAGTAAATGTCGTCATTTTGCTGTGGTGTTTTTTCGAGAAATGTAAAGGCAAAATCACTCGAAACATCAGTGCATTTTCAGTCATATTCCATATTCTAACACTCATAAAACATTTTCCTGGTTCTGGGCATTCCGGAACCAGTTCATGGCTGAATTTTCAGTGCATCCCTATAATTTATGATTGGTGAACGTTAATTTTTTTTGTTCATTTTGCTGGCTTGTGGTTTTCAGTTTATGATAAAGCATAAAGTACAAAACAGATCCTGTGGTTCATCTGGTTGAACTTTGTCTATAAATTAAGAGGCTGCAGATTCAAATCCTGGTCAAATGGTTTAAGAGTAAATTTTCCCACAGAGCAGCTGCTTGGGGTGTATAAACTGTGTGAATACAAAATTATCCTAAATAAAGCAGATGCAAAATGAAGACCACATTGTATTTATTTACACATCTATTTCTATATATTTAAGTTATTTTTGCATTTCATAAAAATATGAACCACAAAAAAATGCTCTATTGCACCCCCTTGTGGAGAAACCGATACATGAGTGACCGGAGATAAACTGGTTTTCTCCTGTCCTAAACAGTCCATACTGCTGCTCCTGTCCAGGACACTTTCATCTTCTGCACCTGTCCAGAATACAACAATACTACAATATAGTTACAGTAACTATGCGGTGACTACATATAAGACGAATAGAAAGAGGGATAGATGGTTGGATGGATTGATGGATGGATAGATAGATAGATTGATAGATTGATTGATTGATTGATTAACAAGCAGTTGACTGTCCCCCTTTACATCCACAATATGGAAAAATTAATTATACTCTACCAGAAACTGTTTGTCTGGAAAAATGTGTCCTTGTTTTTTTTTTTTCTCCTCCATTATGAATCTACATTCTGCATCTGCATCATTTGTTCCTTGGATCTTCTTGTGACAGAATGAGAGTGTATGTGATGTTCTCTTTCAAGGTGTGTTCCTGCTTATCAGGGTCTTAAACCTGTTCAAAGTGTGTGTGTCCGAGTGGCGGTTTGTGACTGGAGGGTGCAGCTGGAGAACACTTGCGGTCAGAATCACACAAAATTCTCATTTAAATATAAATTTTCTTTGTTTCAGTGAGAGGGGCAGAGGATCAAGAAAAGGAGAAGAAAAGAGCTAAATAAGAGAAAATCTGAGCTGTGTGCGCGTGTGTGTGTGTGTGTGTGTGTGTGTGTGTGTGTGTGCCTGCATGCGTGTGCGTGCGTGCGTGTGCATGCACTTGTGTTCAGATTTAAATACTGAAAAGTGAAAGTAAATTGTTAAAGAGTGTTTACGGCTGAATAAACTCAGTGGTGTTTTTTGTAAACCAGTCACTTGTCTCCTCTTTCTTCCACCCCGAGCCTGCAAGCTCAGTAGATGAGCAAATGAACTTTAATATTCCTGCAGGAAATTCACATTTTATTCGTCAAATAACCATTCATACGGAGTGAGAACGTAGAAATAAAGTATAACATTTGTTACAACCCTAGGTAGCCCATGTCCACATTGTTGTTCTGTATATGTGCCTTGTGTGCAGGTCCGATCCACTCCAGAGTTTGAGGCCTGCCCTAGCCTGGCTGATCCCACCTCCTTCACGATGACATCATCCACCAGTTTCTATTTTAGGAGGAAGGAGCGAAGCAATCGAGGAGAGTTGTTGTAGTGGCGTTTTGACTGGTTGTTTTGGTGTTCGGGATATAGCTTGGTTGTTGTTGGTTGTGATTTTGACCTCTGCCTGTTACTGACCTTGAGTTTGTTTAGCCTTTGGACTACTGTTGGTTGTATATATTTATTTTGTATTATATTGTAAAATCTTTGTTCACTGTACATATTTATGTCACTGGCATTAGGGGTGTGGCTGCCATTTACTTTGGGTGAGGGATTGTTTTGTCTTTTGTTTTTGAAGCAGGGAGTTAGGGAAGCTGGTTGTATTTTCCTTTTCTTTGTTTTAAGGAAAAGTAGCTTCCCCAAAATAGTGATTTTTGTTTATGGTTTTGGCCTTGGCCCACCCTGAAGACAAGCCTGTAAAGTCTGTGTACATATATATGTGTTAATATAATATATTAACACCTGTGTAGCAAACCCTTGTGTGTGTTTGTGGTCAATTTATAAGATCCAAATCTTTTGAATCCCGAGCTAAATACTCTGTCCGGCCTATCCCTAGACTGGGTCGTAACACATTATATTAAAATATAAACTGACTATAAAGTATGAAAAGGTTCATGATAAAGATAAATATAATATGTATATTTACACACACTGGAAGAAAGAATGATCTATATAATGTATATACACACACAACTCGATAATCATATGCACACTGAGCACTAAAGGAAAACTATATAAAATAGTTGGCTGAACTCTCTACTCTCAGAAATGCTTTCCACAAGGATCCGGAGATTTTTTTTTATTGTGGTCCATCATGTATTTGCATTGGATTTGTCAACTGCATGCTATAAATCTCCAGTTCTGCCATATTGTGAATGTTCTTTAGAATTAATATCTTCTGACTGGGGAGACCATTGCAGAAAACAGAAGGAATTTTCCTGGACATGGATCCTGTTTAATCCATGTAACATCATCTGAAGCAGAGCTCAAACCCTCAGTACCAACAGAAAGACATTAACATCACCTAAACCAGAACCTGAAGCCACTTGGAAGTTCACCACATCAGGTAACATAAATGATGCCCAAAGAAAGAAAGTTTCATCACCTGAACCAGGCCTCCAACTTCTTTGGAAGTTGTCTTTTAAGTATGTGAGATGTGGCTCCATCAATATTTATGAGAAACTATTTAAAAAACCTGCTGAGCCAAAAGCGTTTCACATCTGTGAGCTCAGTGCAACACCATCATTTTATTCTTTTTTCACTGCACCTGATTAGAAGACATACGACAGGCCGGCAGCAGAAAAGAAGCTCAGTGGTTTAAGACTGCTGCTCTTTATTACCTGTATCCCTGGTTCAAGTCCTGCTTCAATTCTTCTCGAAATGTTTTGTTCTTATTACAACTTTCTCTCCACACTGATAATGGTGAGGAACAGAAGATAAACCCCTAAAAAACCTTTCTTGTTATGTGATGGCTGATAGCTCAGTAAGTTAAGACTGGTGCTTGCTGATATCTGGAGCAGTGGTTCAAACCTCGCTTCAGGTAACGGTGGCGCTTCTTCAATTGTTTTGTTGTTTATAGCAAAGTTCTCGCTGTGCTAGTAGCTGTCTAGAATGAAAGATAAACCCCGTAAAAAAACACTGAGAACGATACCCATTGTGGGTACTGAACCTCGGTTCAAGGCCGCCACTGAGCAGTAGGTGCTGCGCTTGGGTGGGACTGTAAACTCCGGCAGAAAGAAAGAAAGAGAGAGAAAGTCCAGTCTGTCCCACCTGGGCCTCCTGGAGAGGTGAAACAGGGGGTTATGCTGCTCTGGGCTCTCTCTTGTGTGTATATATATATATATATATTTTTTTTTTTTTTTTTTTTTTTTTTTTTCTCCCTCCCCCCTTATGTTACACTTCCGCCGGGAAAAGTTCAAGCGGATAATTAACACGATGCTCTCGCTAGAGACACAGGACGCTAACTGATGTGACGAGCTGTGTGGAGCAAAAACAACCAACCTGCCTGCGATTTTTTGGTGAGCGACGTTTGTATCCCGATATATTGTTCGTAACCAGGGGCAAAAATTTTGATGAACTGCGATTCGTAAACTGAATTATACGTATGCCGGGGCGTTCGTAACCCGAGGTTCCACTGTATTTATTTATTTGTCCTTTTACACTTACTTACTATTTTTCCCTCTCATGTATATTTCACTATATCATTATCCTACTTTCCTACATTATACCTTCTACATTTATATATTACTATATATCTCACTACATCCTTTCATCATATTACATTTTTTATAATACGTCCATTGCATTATTATCCTTCTTTTCACTTAAACACTATAAAATACTAACGTTTACATAAACCATCACCAGGCCTCATTGCTGCTTGAGACCAAAATGTTTTAGCTTGGATTTAAACCATGAAACAGAGAATTACAATTACCTAAACCAAGCCTAAACCGTCTGAGCCACACACAAAGACAAGACAAGACAAGACAAGACAATTGCTTGTTTTTAACATTTATTTGTTCATCATGCAGAAAAGAAGACCAAAGAACACACAAACCATTCATGAGGGGTTTGAACCTAGAACATCAACACCACTCTGAGAGTACTAACAATCCAAGCCAACAGGGACGACACACAACGTTTGCTTTTTTTAACCTCTAATTGTTTTCATCCTCTTGTGGAAAACAAGAACAGAAAACACACGCACCATATAAACGGGGTTCGAAACCAGAAAAACAGCAACAAGTCAAACGCAGCACTACCCAACCGAGCCACCGGAGGGAGACAAACAGCTTTGCTTGTTTTTAATTTTTTTAATTTTCCTGTGGGAAACGATAACAAAAACCACACGAACCATCAGAACGGGATTCGAACCGAGGAACTCAGCAAAAAACACAATCGCAGCACTAACCAACCGAGCCACCGCTGGGGAGGTCAAAAGCTTGGTTTTAAAAATATACACACACACACACTGTATCTTTCTGTGGGAAACGAGAACAAAGTACACATGCATCATTAAAACTGGGTTTAAATCCAGATACACAACACAATCGCAGCACTAACCAACCGAGCCACCGGGGGGAGACAAAGGGCTTGCTTTTATTTTATTTTTTTATCTTTTTGTGGGAAATGAGAACAAAGAAGACAAACACTTTTTAAATGGGGTTCGAACCCAGACCCTCAGCAATACAAAACAATCACATTTTGTTTTTTATTTGTATAGCGCTTTTAACAATGAACATTGTCTCATAGTTCAAATTTGGGTTTAGTTTTCATTTGTTGTTTTAATTAAAGACCAGAAAGGTTCTTTAAAACATACAAGATTTGCATAATTCAACCTGTAATGGTAGAAGCTGGATTTGAACCAGCAATCTGAAAGCATCAAGGTAACGTTTTTACCTCCAGGCCACAAATACTCACCCAATAACACACTATTTTTTGCAGTTTTATTGTTTTTTTTAAATACAAATAAATGATAAAAAAAGCCAGAGCAGGATTTGAACCCTAAACATTACAAAGTAAGGAGCAACTCACTCTTATCCCTCTGAGCCATCAAGTCTGAAAACAGCTCTAGCTACTGCTGCCTTTAGCACAAAGCAATTAACATACAACATATCATTTGTTCCTGTACACATTCAAAAAAAGTTTGAAATATCTTTTGCCTGCTTCAGTGGACCATAATTTTTTTTTTTATTTATTTATTTATTTTTTTAAAACATATTAACAGCAGGGGGTGAGTTTTTTTTCAACTTTCTCTTATTCATTCTCACCCAACTATAGCACTCTCTCCAGACCTGAGGCAGATACAAAATGAGGTTCACACCTGGCACAAGAAGTTTGCTGACGTTCCAGGTGTTTATTTTACTGAGCCACTGGAACAGACACCGTAGAGAAGGTTTCTAGGGGGCTTATCTTCTGTTTAATACAATCACTAATACAAATATTTGATAAAAAAAGCTGTGAGATAACCCAAAGCAGGATACAAACCCTAATCATCACAGTCTGAGACGCCTAAGTCTTAGACCTCTGAACCTTCAAGCCAGGCTAACGGGAGTTAGCTTCTGTTAAATACCGGCAGATAAATCAATGTTACACCTCTATCTATCTACTACTGGGTTTAACATAAAGAAATCACCATACAACAAAAAAGTAATTGACAAGTTTTTTGTCTGCTTCAAAGGTTCAGGCTTTAAAAACACCAACCTACAGCCTTCACTACATACCTGAGAGAAAAACGAATTGAGGTTCACACCTGTGACAGGTACAGACATTTAATCCACTGAGTTACTGGATCAGACGTGCAGGTGATGTTTATTGGGTTTGTACTTATTGGGTACAATCGCAAAAATAAATAATTTATAAAGATGCTGGAGAAGGATTCAAACCCTAACCCCCTAACCCTAGTTGGACCTTAACCCTAACCCTAATACCCTAACCTTAGCCCATGACCTTAACCCTAACCCTAGCACCTGACCTTAACCCTAACCCCCTAACGCTAGCACCTGACCTTAACCCTAACCCTAACACCCTAACCCTAGCACCTGACCTTAACCTTAACCCTTCCACCCTAACCCTAGCACCTGACCTTAACCCCAACCCTAGCACCTGACCTTAACCCTAACACCCTAACCCTAGCACCTGACCTTAACCCTAACCCTAAAACCCTAACCCTAACACCTGACCTTAACCCTAGCACCTGACCTTAACCCTAACACCCTAACCCTAGCTTGGACCTTAACCCTAACCCTAATACCCTAACCCTAGCCCATGACCTTAACCCTAACCCTTAACCCTAGCACCTGACCTTAACCCTAACACCCTAACCCTAGCTTGGACCTTAACCCTAACACCCTAACCCTAGCCCATGACCTTAACCC
>MU551652.1:0-57713 GCA_024362625.1 Silurus asotus
ACCAAAGATGTTACAACTGGTGATGTCACAACCGAAGACAAAACAACACATGAAAGCCATTGTACAGCTGCAACACCTGAAAAGACTACCAGAAATGTTACAACTGGTCATGACACCACTGAAGATGATACACCAAATGAAAGCCATAGTACACATTCTACTCCTGAAGCTACAACAAAAGGTGTTACAAATGGTGATGTCACAATCGAAGATGAAACAACACATGAAAGCCATAGTACAGCTGCAACACCTGAAAAGACGACCAGACATGTTACAACTGGTCATGACACCACTGAAGATGATACACCAAAAGAAAGCCATAGTACACATTCTACTCCTGAAGCTACAACTAAAGGTGTTACAAATGGTGATGTCACAACCAAAGATAAAACAACAGATGAAAGCCATAGTACAGCTGCAACACCTGAAAAGACTACCAGACATGTTACAACTGGTCATGACACCACTGAAGATGATACACCAAATGAAAGCCATAGTACACATTCAACTCCTGAAACTACAACCAAAGATGTTACAAATGGTGACATCACAACCAAAGATGAAACATCACATGAAAGCCATAGTACAGCTGCAACACCTGAAAAGACTACCAGACATGTCACAACTGGTCATGACTCCAATGAAGATGATACAACAGATAGAAGCCATAGTACAGGGTATACTCCTGAAACTACAACCAAAGGTGTTACAACTGGTGACGTCACAACCAAAAATGAAACCTGGTGATGTCACAACGAAAGGTAAAACAACAAATGAAAGCCATAGTACAGCTGCAACACCTGAAAAGACTACCAGACATGTTACAACTGGTCATGACACCACTGAAGATGATACACCAAATGAAAGCCATAGTACAGATTCTACTCCTGAAGCTACAACCAAACGTGTTACAACTGGTGATATCACAACCAAAGATAAAACAACAGATGAAAGCCATAGTACAGCTGCAACACCTGAAAAGACTACCAGACATGTTACAACTGGTCATGACTCCAATGAAGATGATACAACAGATGGAAGCCATAATACAGGGTATACTCCTAAAACTACAACCAAAGGTGTTACAAATGGTGACATCACAACCAAAGATGAAACATCACATGAAAATCATAGTACAGCTGCAACACCTGATAAGACTACCAGACATGTTACAACTGGTCATGACTCCAATGAAGATGATACAACAGATGGAAGCCATAGTACAGGGTATACTCCTAAAACTACAACCAAAGGTGTTACAAATGGTGACATCACAACCAAAGATGAAACATCACATGAAAATCATAGTACAGCTGCAACACCTGATAAGACTACCAGACATGTTACAACTGGTCATGACACCACTGAAGATGATACACCAAATGAAAGCCATAGTACACATTCTACTTCTGAAGCTACAATGAAAAGTGTTACAAATGGTGATGTCACAACCGAAGATGAAACAACACATGAAAGATATAGTACAGCTGCAACACCTGAAAAGACGACCAGACATGTTAGAACTGGTCATGACACCACTGAAAATGATACACCAAATGAAAGCCATAGTACACATTCTACTCCTGAAGCTACAACCAAAGGTGTTACAAATGGTGATGTCACAACCAAAGATAAAACAACAGATGAAAGCCATAGTACAGCTGCAACAGCTGAAAAGACTACCAGACATGTTACAACTGGTCGAGACACCACTGAAGATGATACACCAAATGAAAGCCATAGTTCACATTCTACTCCTGAAACTACAACCAAAGATGTTACAACTGGTGATGTCACAACGGAAGACAAAACAACACATGAAAGCCATAATACAGCTGCAACACCCGAAAAGCCTACCGGACATGTTACAACTGGTCATGATACCACTGAAGATGATACACCAAATGAAAGCCATAGTACACATTCTACTCCTGAAACTACAACCAAAGATGTTACAACTGGTAATGTCACAACCAAAGATAAAACAACACATGAAAGCAATAGTACAAGTTCAACTTCTGTAAAAACTACCAGAGATGTTACAACTGGTCATGACACTACTGAAGATGATATATCAAATGAAAGCCATAGTACACATTTCCCTCCAGAAACTACAACCAGAGGTGTTACAAATGGTGATGTCACAACCGAAGATGAAACAACACACGAAAGCAATAATACAGCTGCAACACCCGAAAAGACCAGACATGTTACAACTGGTCATGATACCACTGAAGATGATACACCAAATGAAAGCCATAGTACACATTCTACTCCTGAAACTACAACCAAAGGTGTTACAAATGGTAATGTTACAACCGAAGACGAAACAACACATGAAAGCCATAGTACAGCTGCAACACCTGACAAGACTACCAGACATGTTACAACTGGTAATGACACCACTGAAGATGATACACCAAATGAAAGCCATGGTACACATTTCACTCCGGAAACTACAACCAAAGGTGTTACGAATGGAGATGTCACAACCGAAGATGAAACAACACATGAAAGCAATTATACAGCTGCAACACCCGAAAAGACTACCAGACATGTTACAACTGGTCATGACACCACTGAAGATGATACACCAAATGAAAGCAATAGTACACATTCTACTCCTGAAACTACAACCAAACATGTTACAACTGGTGATGTCACAACCGAAGACGAAACAACACATGAAAGCAATAATACAGCTGCAACACCCGAAAAGAATAGCAGAGATGTTACAACTGGTCATGACACCACTGAAGATGATACACCAAATGAAAGCCATAGTACACATTCTACTCCTGAAACTACAACCAAAGATGTTACAACTGGTGATGTCACAACGGAAGACAAAACAACACATGAAAGCAATAATACAGCTGCAACACCCGAAAAGACTACCAGACATGTTACAACTGGTCATGACACCACTGAAGATGATACACCAAATGAAAGCAATAGTACACATTCTACTCCTGAAACTACAACCAAACATGTTACAACTGGTGATGTCACAACCGAAGACGAAACAACACATGAAAGCCAAAGTACAGCAGCAACACCTGACAAGACTACCAGACATGTTACAACTGGTCATGACACCACTGAAGATGATACACCAAATGAAAGCCATAGTACACATTCTACTCCTGAAACTACAACCAAAGGTGTTACGAATGGTGATGTCACAACTGAAGATGAAACAACCCATGAAAGCAATAGTACAAGTTCAACTTCTGTAAAAACTACCAGAGATGTTTCAACTGGTCATGACACCACTGAAGATGATACACCAAATGAAAGCCATAGTACACATTCTACTCCTAATGGTGTTACAAATGGTGACATCACAACCAAAGATGAAAAAACACATGAAAGCCATAGTACAGCTGCAACACCTGATAAGACAACCGGACATGTTACAACTGGTCATGGCACGACTGAAGATGATACACCAAATGAAAGCCATAGTACACATTCTACTCCTAATGGTGTTACAAATGGTGACATCACAACCAAAGATGAAAAAACACATGAAAGCCATAGTACAGCTGCAACACCTGATAAGACTACCGGACATGTTACAACTGGTCATGGCACGACTGAAGATGATACACCAAATGAAAGCCATAGTACACATTCTACTCCTGAAACTACAACCAAAGGTGTTACGAATGGTGATGTCACAACTGAAGATGTAACAACACATGAAAACCATAGTACAGCTGCAACACGTGAAAAGACTACCAGACATGTTACAACTGGTCATGACACCACTGAAGATGATACACCAAATGAAAGCCATAGTACACATTCTACTCCTAATCGTGTTACAAATGGTGACATCACAACCAAAGATAAAACAACACATAAAAGCCATAGTACAGCTGCAACACATGATAAGACTACCGGACATGTTACAACTGGTCATGGCACGACTGAAGATGATACACCAAATGAAAAGCCATAGTACACATTCTACTCCTGAAACTACAACCAAAGATGTTACAACTGGTGATGTCACAACCAAAGATAAAACAACACATAAAAGCAATAGTACAAGTTCAACTTCTGTAAAAACTACCAGAGATGTTACAACTGTTTATGACACCACTGAAGATGATACACCAAATGAAAGCCATAGTACACATTCTACTCCTGAAACTACAACCAAAGTTGTTACGAATGGTGATGTCACAACTGAAGATGAAACAACACATAAAAGTCATAGTACAGCTGCAACACCCGAAAAGACTACCAGACATGTTACAACTAGTCATGACTCCAATGAAGATGATACAACAGATGGAAGCCATAGTACACATTTCACTCCGGAAACTACAACCAAAGGTGTTACAAATGGAGATGTCACAACCGAAGATGAAACAACACATGAAAGCAATTATACAGCTGCAACACCCAAAAAGACTACCAGAGATGTTACAACTGGTCATGACTCCAATGAAGATGATACAACAGATGGAAGCCATAGTACAGGGTATACTCCTGAAACTACAAGCAAAGATGTTACAAATGGTGACGTCACAACCGAAGGTGAAACAACACATGAAAACCATAGTACAGCTGCAACACGTGAAAAGACTACCAGACATGTTACAACTGGTCATGACACCACTGAAGATGATACACCAAATGAAAGCCATAGTACACATTTTACTCCTAATGGTATTACAAATGGTGACAACACAACCAAAGATGAAACAACACATGAAAGCCATAGTACAGCTGCAATACCTGATAAGACTACCGGACATGTTACAACTGGTCATGACACCACTGAAGATGATACACCAAATGAAAGCCATAGTACACATTCTACTCCTGAAACTACAACCAAAGGTGTTACAAATGGTGATGTCACAACTGAAGATGAAACAACACATGAAAACCATAGTACAGCTGCAACACCTGAAAAGACTACCAGACATGTTACAACTGGTCATGACACTACTGAAGATGATACACCAAATGAAAGCCATAGTACACATTCTACTCCTGAAACTACAACCAAAGGTGTTACGAATGGTGATGTCACAACTGAAGATGAAACAACACATGAAAGCCATAGTACAGCTCCAACACCGGAAAAGAATACCAGACATGTTACAACTGGTCATGACACCACTGAAGATGATACACAAAAAGAAAGCCATAGTACACATTCTACTCCTAACTCTACAACCAAAGATGTTACAAATGGTGATGTCACAACCGAAGATAAAACAACACATGAAAGCAATAGTACAACTTCAACTACTGTAAAAACTAACAGAGATGTTAAAACTGGTCATGACAACACTGAAGATGATACACCAAATGAAAGCCATAGTACACATTCTACTCCTGAAACTACAACCAAAGGTGTTACAAATGGTGATATCACAACCGAAGATAAAACAACAGATGAAAGCCATAGTACAGCTGCAACATCTGAAAAGACTACCAGACATGTTACAACTGGTCATGACACCACTGAAGATGATACACCAAAAGAAAGCCATAGTACACATTCTACTCCTGAAACTACAACCAAACATGTTACAACTGGTGATGTCACAACCGAAGACGAAACAACACATGAAAGCCATAGTACAGCTGCAACACCTGAAAAGACTACCAGACATGTTACAACTGGTCATAACATTACTGAAGATGATACACCAAATGAAAGCCATAGAACACATTCTACTTCTGAAACTACAACCAAAGATGTTACCACTGGTGATGTCACAACCGAAGATAAAACAACACATGAAAGCAATAGTACAAGTTCAACTTCTGTAAAAACTACCAGACATGTTACAACTGGTCATGACACCACTGAAGATGATAAACCAAAAGAAAGCCATAGTACACATTCTACCCCTGTAACTACAAACAAAGGTGTTACAAATGGTGATGTCACAACCGAAGACGAAACAACACATGAAAGCCATGGTACAGCTGCAACACCCGACAAGACTACCAGACATGTTACAACTGGTAATGACACCACTGACGATGATACACCAAATGAAAGCCATAGTACAAATTCTACTCCTGATACTACAACCAAAGTTGTTACAAATGGTGATGTCACAACCGAAGACGAAACAACACATGAAAGCCATAGTACAGCTGCAACACCTGACAAGACTACCAGACATGTTACAACTGGTAATGACACCACTGACGATGATACACCAAATGAAAGCCATAGTACACATTCTACTCCTGAAACTACAACCAAACATGTTACAACTGGTGATGTCACAACCAAAGACGAAACAAAACATGAAAGCCATAGTACAGCTGCAACACCTGAAAAGACTACCAGACATGTTACAACTGGTCATGACACCACTGAAGATGATACACCAAAAGAAAGCCATAGTACACATTATACACCTGAAGCTACAACCAAAGGTGTTACAAATGGTGATGTCACAACCGAAGATAAAACAACACATGAAAGCCATAATACAGCTGCAACACCGGAAAATAATACCAGACATGTTACAACTGGTCATGACACCACTGAAGATGATACACCAAATGAAAGCCATAGTACACATTCTACTCCTGATACTACAAGCAAAGATATTACAAATGGTGATGTCACAACCGAAGATAAAACAACACATGAAAGCCATAATACAGCTGCAACACCTGATAAGACTACCGGACATGTTACAACTGGTTATGACACCACTGAAGATGATACACCAAATGAAAGCCATAGTACACATTCTACTCCTGAAACTACAACCAAAGATGTTTCAACTGGTGATGTCACAACCAAAGATGAAAAAACACATGAAAGGCATAGTACAGCTGCAACACCTAAAAAGACTACCAGACATGTTACAATTGGTCATGACACCACTGAAGATAATACACAAAATGAAATCCATGGTACACATTCTACTCCTAAAGGTGATACAAATGGTGATGTCACACCCGAAGATGAAACAACACATGAAAGCCATATTACAGCTGCAACACCTAAAAAGACTACCAGACATGTTACAGCTGGGCATGACACCACTGAAAATGATACACCAAATGAAAGCCATAGTACACATTCTACTCCTGAAAATACAAACAAAGATGTTACAAATAGTGATGTCACAACCAAAGATGAAACAACACATGAAAGCCGTAGTACAGCTGCAACACCTGAAAAGACTACCAGACATGTTACACCTGGTCATGACACCACTGAAGAGGATACAACAGATGGAATCCATAGTACACATTCTACTCCTGAAACTACAACCAAAGATGTTACAACTGGTGATGTCACAACCAAAGATGAAACGACAAATGAAAGCCATAGTACAGATGCAACACCTGAAAAGACTTCCAGACATGTTACAACCGGTCATGACTCCACTGGAAATAATACACCAAATAAAAGCCATAGTACACATTCTACTCCTATAGATGTTACAAATGGTGATGTCACAACCGAAGATGAAACAACACATGAATGCCATAGTACAGCTGCAACACCTGAAAAGACTACCAAAGAGGTTACAACTGGTCATCGCACCAATGCCGATGATACAACACCTGGAAGTCATAGAACAGCTTCAACTCCTGTAAAGATTACCAAAGATGTTACAACTGGTCATGGCACCACTAAAAATGATAATGCACACGAAAGCTATAATACAGCTTTAAAATCTGAAAAGACTACCAAAGTTGTTACAACTGGTCATGGACCCAGTGTAGACACTACACAACATAATGGACATACTACAACTGCTATTCCTTCTACTACTACCAAAGATGTTACAACTGGGCATGGCACCACCAAAGATAATACAACACATACAAGCCATAGTACAGCTTCAACTCCTGTAAAATTGACCACATTTTTTACAACTGGTAATGACACTACTGAAGATGATTCAACACATGGAAGTCATAGAATAGCTTCAACTCCTGAAGAGACTACCAAAGTTGTTACATCTGGTCATGGCACCAGTGTAGACACTACACAAAATAATAGACATACTACAGCTGCTTTTCCTTCTGAAACTACTCCCAAAGATGTTACAACTGATTATAGCAACAATGAAGATATTAGAAAGCATAATACCCATAGTATGGCTTCTACTTCTGAAAACACTACCAAAGATGTTACAGCTGCTTATGGCTCAACAAAGGATACTACAAAAACTACTAACCACAGACCAGCATTGACTGCTTCTACTACCATTAAAGCCATTACTACTCCTAGCACCACTAAGGAGACTGCAAGAAAAAACACCCATACAACAGCTTCTACTTCTGCTACTACTACCAAATCTGTTCCAACTAGTTTTGGCACCACTACAGATACTACAAGAAATACTACTTTTAGTACAGCCTCTACTCCCGCTACTACTACCAAAGCTGTTACAACCAGCCATGGCACAACTGAAGACACTACAATACATACTGACCATAGACCAGCATCCACTGCTTCTACTACTGCCAAAGCTGTTACAACTAGTCCAGGCACCACCATGGATACTACAAGGCGTAGCCAAAGTGCTTTATCAAAACCTTCAACTATTACAAAAGCTCCTATTACAAGTCATGAAGTGACTAAGGATACTGCAAAAAATTCTAGCCATATTACAGTTTCTACTCCCTCTACTACTACCAAAGCTGTTAAAACTAATCACATAACAAATAAAGTTATGATACAAAAATGTAATGATACTACAAAGAGTTCTACATATAGAACAGCTTCTACACCTTCTACTACTGCCAAAGCTGTTGCAACTATTGCTCCCACCACTACCGCCAAAGCTTCAAGGAACATTAACCAAAATACAGCTTCTAATCCCTGGACTAGGATCAAAGCTTTATTAACTGGACATGTCGAGAGCAAAGTCCCTCCAAAAATCTTTTATCTTTCTACTACTATTACAAAAATGTTAACAACTGCTTCTGCCAATGATGCTGCATCAAGGTTTAGCCATAGTACAGATTCTTTTCCATCTACTACAACTAAAACCATTACATCTATTACTGTCAGCACCACCAATAGTACCAAGAAAAATACCCAGAAAACAGCTTCTAATCCCTGGACTACTTTAAAGGCTATTATAGCTCGTCATGTCAACAGCAGAGTTCCTAAAAAACATTGTAAACAAAACAGAGATTCTAATGTTTCTACCACGACCAAAGCTGTTAAACCTGCTACTGCCACCACTGATACTACAAAAAGTAATATTCACAGCACAGTTTTTAATCCCTCGACTACTAACAAATCTGTTACAACTAGTCATGGTACCTCCAAAGGTACTCAAATTAAACCTAACCATAGCAGAGAGTCAAATACTTTTACGACTATCAAAGCTATTATAGCCAGTACTGCTACCTCCAAAAGTACTAAAAGAAAAGATACTCATTAACCTTCTCATTGTTCTACTTCTGCCAAATTTTTACATCACCTGTTAACTAATTGAAAGGAATTAATTCAGGGGAAAACTTATTTGGTTCTCTCGGGGTATGGCTTGTGTTTCTTAATCACAGATATATGTTTAATAATCATGTTTCTTTCTTATCAATATGTAATTATTTGACTATATGTCTATTGTAAACATATGTGAGCTTATATTTGTATGTATTTGTCACTATGGACACATCAATTGATGTATTATTGTATTAATGGATACAATCAAAATAAACAAATAAACCACATAGCTAAATTAAAATGTTCTAAAAATGTACAGCAAATACTGGTGAACATTAAAAATATTTAAATATATTAAACAAAATACATTTATTCAATGTATGATACTGATTAAAATGCATATTGAGATGTTTAATTTGTTACAAATAAAACCATCTTAAAATGTAGAAAAAAGTTAAATATACCAGCTACTGATTAACACACAATTTGGATGCATTCACTTAGGATGACAGTGGAAATAAACCAGTTATATTGATTTATATATTGACAATCAAGAAACTCTGGCTTGGAAGAGTTGCAAGAGTGCAAGAAAAAGTTGCAAGAGTGCAAGAAAAATGATCAAACTTAAAATGAATCAGCATAAATAAATTGACATTCGGTGTCATCCAGATGACGATGGGTTTCCTTTTGAGTCTGGTTGCTCTCAAAAGTTTTTTTTCATACCATCTCAGGGAGGTTTTCCTTGCCATTGTTGTCACTGGCTCACCTATTAGAGAGAAACTTATAGGGACTCAGTTATGTCACTGTGATTTTTATTCATAATCCATTTATGCACATTTATATCTGTTAAGCTGCTTTGTTTATTCTTAAAAGCACTATACAAATAGAACATAACTCAACTGAATAAGTAAACATATTCATATTGTTGTGTTCAAATACCTTTATAGGTGTGGCTTCTCAGCTTCTGATTTAATGACAGTTAGACTGACAATAAAAACCTTTTAGCCTGAGCGGTATGACTGAAGCAAAACCACTGGAGGAGAAGGTGTATCCAAACTTTTGGCTGGTACTGCTTATAAACAATCCTTCTTTACCCTACACAGACCAACTGTATGTATGTTAGACCTACTCCAGAAGTCAGTTAGGTAGTCAGAGAGTATCCTTTATTTAATCAGAATGAAACTCGTTGAGATAAAATCTAAATTGTGAAATAGGCATGACAGCAAAAAAGACACAACAACATAAAAAAAAGGGCAAATGTGGTCCAATGGTTAAGGCTCTGGGTTACTGATCATAAGGTTGGTGGTTCAAGCCCCAGCACCCCCAAGCTGCTACTGTTGACCATTTGAGCAAGGCACTTAACCCTATCTACTCCAGGGGCACCATACCATGGCTGACCCAGCACTCACACACAAATATGCGTCATAGTTTGAAAACCAAAGAGGGAGTGGGAGCTCAGTGGTTAAGGCTTCAAGTTACTGATGAGAAGGTGGGGGGTACAAGCCCTGGAATTGCCAAGCTGCCGGTCTTGGCCCCTTGAGCAAGGCCCTTAACCCTCTGTGCTCCAGGGGCTCCATATCATCGCTGACCCGTCGCTCTGACCACAGCTTCTGAGAAAGCTGGAATATGCAAAGAAAAAACTTCACTTTGCTAGTAAAAAAAATCAATCAAACCAACCTTGGGGAGTGTGTCTATAACACTGTACATCAAGAACCAGTGATGAATAAGAGTTAGCACATTCTAAACAGGTATTACAGGCTTCTAATGCAACATGTATCGTATTGCAGTATATTGCACTGCATTGTCTCAGAACAGGTCCGGTGATATGGAACTACTGTGGTATGAATCAGATCTTGTTAATGCCAAAGGTTTGCAGTCCCATTATTCTTAGAATGTGAACATGGTGATGTGTAAAGCTTAGAATGTATTTCTCAATTATAGACTTGAAAGCATTTCTGTATAAAGGCGTTTTACACTTGTTAAATCTGATGAGTGTTCTTGATGTTCTTGATGTTCTTGTGTTTGTTGCCAGGTTTCAATTGCTCACAAACAGTTGCTTGGCTTGAATGATGTACTATAGATTGGCCCAACCCAGTGTTTCTAGACACAACAAACTAGTGATATAGTATAAAATAAATATCAATTTCAATTCAATTTAATTCAGTTTTATTATAATTAATTGAATGTCCTGAACATGTGAAAGTGAGGAGACGACAGCATCCAAATATCCCAGTTCACTAAACACTCGATATCTATGATCCCTCCAGGTCTGCTCCATTACCTCACAAATACCTACTGACTAAAGACTCCACTAAATAATTTTTTTTAGCCTCAACTTGAAAACCAATACTGTGTCTGAGTTACGAAAAATGGAAGGTTGTTCCATAACTGTGGGGTTTATAAGAGAAAAATCTGCCCCCTGCTGGAGTCTTCATTATTTGTACATTGTAACAAATAGCCTGCACCTTTTGATCTAAGTAGGCATTGAGGATCATAATTGGAACATATGTTCACTCAGATACTGTGGTGTCAGACCATTCTATGCTTTATACGTCAGTAGTAGTATTTTATAATCAGTGTGAGATGGAATTGGGAGCAGTGTAGATGATTAAAACAGGGCTGATGTGCTCATATTTTCTAGATCTAGTGAGGACTCTTGCTGCTGCATTCTGGACTAACTAAAACTTAATTCTGCACTTACTCCAACACCCAGACAGTAAAGCGTTACAGTAGTCTAATCTAGATGTTACAAAAACATCAACTAGTTTTTCTGCATCCTGTAATAGCAACATACTTTTAATATTAGCAATATTTAAAGATGAAGGAAATGACCCGGTAATATTATTCACGTGAGCCTCAAAGGAAAGAAGGTCCTTGAAAAAAAAGGTCTTTGCCTGCTGTAACACTGAGACAGAAACACCATCCAGAGATGCTACGTAATCCAAAAGTTTACTTCTAGCTGCATGTTGTCCTAGAAAATCTATTTCTGGAACACCAAACTTTACCTCAGAGAGTGTGGAGAATAATTTACATCAATAAACTGATAAAGCTCAGTCAGATAAGACCTGAGCCAAAGAGAGCTGTTCTCTTTATTCCAACATCTTCTAGTCTAGCAAGGAGGAGATTATGATCAATGGTGTCATAGCTGCATTTAGATAAAACAATTTTTTTTTAAAGTGAGGAGGCCAATAACCACTTTACATTTGTGCTATGATAAGGCCAAAATCCTGACTGATTTTTTTTTATAAATGTTATTCTAAATAGTTGGAGGAGATAATTGGAGATAAAGAGGAGGTTTGATATTGGCCTGTAGTTGGACAGCTGACAGGGTCAAGATCGAGTTTCTTAATTAGGGGTTTGATAACTGCCAGTTTGTAAGATTTAGGTACATAAACAGTGCTAATGTTATTATTTTTAGAACAGGTTTAAGTCCTTCTGGAATAATCTTTTTAATGAAACATATAGGTCAATGATTTAGAATACAAGTTGATAATTTTAATGTTGAAATAAATTAAATTAATTTGCTTTTTTGAATGGGAATAAAGCTTCATAATTACTAGTTTTTATGATTATATTGCTATCCATATAGTTATTTATAACATTATCTGTATTTGAACTAATAGTCTATAGTTGGATTTTGCTTGATTTATAAAATTTTATAATTTAAAAATGTTTGTGAAATTAACCCTGCATATTGATGGTGTGCATGACTAATTTAATGTTAATTTAGTTACTAAAACAAATTATCTGCCAATTATTATATATTTTGGTAGTTCCTGGGCGATGAGCAAGGGCTGGGTTTAGCCTGCTTGTCTGCTCACTGGCCTTAGCTCTGGATAGTCACTGGTTAACTAGCCCTTTTTCTGAGACTATGAGCTATACTGCAAGAAATAAGAGCGGCACCTTGCTGAGTGGGATGGATACCGTCACGCCCTAACAGGCCAGCCGAGCCCTCAAAATTACCCCAATTATCTATAAAGCCCATCTTGTTTTGTTTTCGGACCAGGATTACACCAATAAAAAATATACGACAAAAGACGTTTTTTTCTTTTCCTCACGTCTACATGTGTTGTCACTCACATAAATAATGATATAACTGAAAAGATTTTTCTATCCTTCATTTGATCAGTTACCAGACTTTTTTTAACAGTGCACAATTATTCGCCCCATCCATGAATCAAATGCCTAAGTATAGTTTCAGATAATGGTTGAGCTTATTGCTAATTTCAATGTAGAATCTTATAGTTCCTTGAAGTAATTACTGTAATTACTACATTTAATGACAAACTTTTTGAGTCATAGGTTTTTCTGATTACAGGACACTGTTAAGATGAAGTGAATGTAAAATATTTTAGATAAAATACATTTATTGTGTTAAATTTACAGTCAAAATTCGTAGTCATCATCATAGAATTGCTGCTTTTCGGGAAACTATTTAGAAGAAATGTATGAAGTAGGCTTTAGATCATATAGCAATGTCGGACAATACTAAGCAATTTGTCTGTGTGCTTAGATGGGACTATGCCTCCACCTAGAGTTAGTTTTGTACATTGCAGCTCCAAAGTGCTTTTCCAGCCATACGTGCTTCCTCCCTAGCAACTGGGGGCACACAATTGTACAGAAAGTTTTTAGATGTGTTGCAATAAATTTTTCCATTCACTTTAACTGAGAGACTCAGACCTGATCCAGCATGATAATGGCCCTGTGCACAAAGCCAGCTCTATAAAGATCTGCTTTCCATGGGTTGTAGTGTAATATATCCTGCTATAAAGCTATAAACCATACTAAACACCTTTGGGATAAATATGAATGCTGACTGCACCCCAAGAACCTCCTCACCTTAACTCCATCAGTATTCAGTAAAGTCTTACTACATTTACATTTGTAGCAGACGCCATGTCCAGAGTGACATGCAAAAGTGTGTCGCGTCTCAAGTCTCTACTAACACCCTTGTGTCTGAAAGAATCTCTATAAAATCTAGTGGAACATCTTCCCAGAAAAGTGAAGCTTATTACAACAGCAAATGGAGACTAATTAACACATACCAAGCTTGTGCTCGGATGTCCACCAACTTTTGGCTAACTCATATAGGCTAAAGGGCTAAATGAGACTGTGATGCATTTAAGTGAGTATTGATTGTACAGATTTACAATAATTTAGCATACCTGGTTTTTGTGGCTGTGATAAAGCGAGGATTTATTTCTAAAGGAATTTTTTCTTACTTTCTTTCTTTTTTACAGAGCCTAAAGTTATTTACATTTTATTTTTCAGTTAAATAAAAAGCTGTACCATTCAACCTTTCCGCCCAAGATTTTAATTTAAATCCACAATCACACCCCTGCTGCAAGCAATTATGCATAACAGCCTCCCTCATTAATCTGTTTGCTTATTAATTAAAGTGAACCACAACACAATAGCAACAGCACTGCCATCATAACAGAACAGGAGACACAAAAACCACACAAATGCATCGCTGTCTGTCCTGATGTGATGGAATCAAACTCCATCCTAAACACCCGTCTCATTACTCCATACCTTCATACCCCACCCTGGCAAGAAATATGACATCATTATTTTATAATCATCAATTTAATAACAAACACAAAAATAATCATTAGCAGCAGCAGCGTCCTGTACAGTGACAATTAAACACCATTCTGGAGGTTACAAACACAAAAACCTCATACAATAAAACACCAACATAAACTCATCACTGGACATTCGTTAATAGGAAAATTAGAACCTCCCAATCTGGGCATTAGAAAAACACTGAACACTAGTGAAATGACAAAATCTACACTTCTAAACATAACATCAGTATTCAATAGTGCGTAACAAAATTAAACACTGCCCCAGATGTTGTTACAAACACGTAATCAGTGCACTCATCATCAAGCCATAGCCAAACAGAATCAAACACTACCTAAACACGATGGAATAAAACACCATTTAAACACGGTGCAATAAACACCACCTGAACATGGTGTAATAAAACACCACCTGAACATGATGTTAACACCACCTGAATATTGTGTAATAAACACCAACGGCAATTAACAGCACCTGAACATGGTGTGATAAACACCACAACACAGTGCAATAAACACGACCTGAACACAGTTTCATTAAACACCACCTGAACATGGTGAAATAGACACCACCTGAACATGGTGAAATAAACACCACCCAAACATGATGTTAACACCACCTGAACGTGATGTAAGGAACCTCACCTGAACATGGTGAAATAAACACCACTTGAACATGGTGCAATAAACACCACCTGAACACAGTGTAATAAACACCACCTACACATTGTGAAATAAACAGAACCTTAAAATGGTGCAATAAAAGCCACCAAAACCCACTGCAATAAATACCGCCTTGCACCACCTGACCACGGTGCAATAAACACCAAATTTGTAAATATTCACATTCTTCATGTTCAATAGATTTCAAGATCTATAACAGAAGATCTTTCACTCCAACCCATGTACCAGACCTTTATGGAGCTGGCTTCGTGCACAAGGGCATTGTTATGCTGGAACAGGTTTGGGCCTTCTAGTTAAAGTAAAGAAAAAACATAATGCTCCTGCACCCAAACACCCCTAAACAATTGTGTGTCTCCAACTTTGGAGAAGAACCTGATATGGATGGAAAAATTATTTTTGGCCAATCGTGTGTATTTAATAATATTTAATACAGATTGTGAATAATTAAAGTGTATTTACCCGATCACATTTTCTGTGACACTTACACTCTCACTCTCCATCACATTTACAAACCTATTAGAGACTCAAACAAACATCAAATTGATTTTGTGTTTGAAGAAAAACAGGAGAAGGTGCGCTGCAGTAAACACACTAAATAAACCCTGAGATGTTAAACCGGTCTGCAGACATCCACCATCCATCTCGCACGCACCAGAACATTATATTACATGTGAACATCGCAGATTACTCCACCTGTCACCTCGCTACCGATCTCTGCTTTTATTCACAAGGTTTATGGCTCACACTCTTTTATCCCACACATTCAGTCACCTGCCCCTGGGGCAGCTTTCAGGATCTAAATCAATGGCTTGTCCTCATTCCAGCCTGATCTTCTTACACAAAAACATGACAAACCCACAACAAAAAGCCCAAAGATTGATCTGAGCTCTTCTTAATCCTCTCAAACCACAACTGTTTTCTGGCATCTACAGCACAGACTTCCAGGAGATACTCAGATCCTAAATCACATCCTGGTCCTGATCTACATCCTAGTCCTGATCCTGGTTCCACAGGGTTTGAAACACAGGAGTAGACGCTGCATGATATCCTTTATTTGATTAAATTCCCCGCAGTTACACTATAATCTTTTTTAACCACCGTGATGTGACTCACAAAACGTCCCTGAGTTAAAGAAAAGATTAAAGCTAAAGTGTGCATTAATAAAAAAGTCAAATTATTACAGCAATATTTTACAAATACTAAATTAGATTGTAATTTATTGCATCATTATTTTAGGAATTTAACCCTGCAAATTATTATTAATTATTTTTTCTATATTAATCAGTTAAAATAGTTTAACCTTCATATATAATGTAAAAAATGCAGACTATATATAATGTATAATGAAGTGTGAAGAATAAACATTTAATAATATTGTATATTAATTATTCAAAACAATTTAATAACAAACTAAATACTTCATTTAAAAAAAACTAATCCTTTATTAATTAATGAATTAATGAATAGTTTAATGAATTTATTAGTTTTTTTTTATTATTAGTTTTTAGGTTTAAACCTTAGTTTAACAAATTAAATATAAAATACAGTCTGTGTATTTTAATAATTAAATATAATTGTAATAATGAATTAGTGATCTCGTTGATTTGATTAGTGAGCATGAGTAGATTACTTTCCGCAGTGTTTGGGGATCTGATCTGAATATTAGCAATAACATGAGGCAAGGGCCTTACTCGGGGGCCCATAATGTATTTCCAGGAATCTGTAGATGGTGATCATGTATCAATGTTTATTTATTTTTATTTTATAATAATAAAAAGGTTCTGCTCGTGCTACGTCACACACGTCAAATGTGTGTAAGGAATCCACTCCGGTTTTGGGGAGGGTGTGTCCCGTTCCCATCCGGCTATCAGACCTGGCTGACACACACACACACACACACACACCTTTTGACACGATAACAGCAGGTTATAATGCTACTCCTGAGCCAGTAAACCACGTCACAGCCGCAACGAGTGCGCGAGACTGCGAGACTGCGTTTCCGTTCACACCGACGCGTTCGACTTATCACACGGCACCGACGAGCGCGAGACGTGGCGAGCCGCGGGCGCGAGACGAAAAGGCACCACGTCGTGGAACGCGTACACCGCGCGCGCTCTCCGTGGCCCCGGGTAAACGGAGCGCGTGAGGAGACGCGGATAGGTCTACTGGGACCGCGGTGCGCGCGCCGTTCCAACGCCGTAGGATGTGCGCGCGCAGCGGCGGCACGCCGAGGCGACACCAGGTGAGCGGGTTTCTCCAGGGTCTCTGTATGTGTAAAAAAAATAAATAAAAAAAAACATTAAGTAGAAAGAAAGAAAGAAAGAAAGAAAGAAAGAAAGAAAGAAAGCGCACGCTCCTAGTCACATTTAGTACCTTTAAGGTTCAAATATTAAAAACTAATCCATATAATCCAATTACGCGCCTTAAATCCTTTAAAAGGTGCACAACATTCCCATTTCTTCAGGTGAAAATTCCAGATTGAAGGTACGAAAGGGCAAAAAAGGGATAATTAAAGGTACTTTAGTATTTTAGTGTTGTTTTTCATAAGCAAAATGAAATGAATCTTTATTATCATTAGTGTTTTATTTGGCTCAAAAATGTAATAATGCACTTAATAATTCTGCTCCACTCTGTAAATTCTATATAATTTCAGGATAATAACTTCTGTAAAAAAAATAGTGTAGCGTCTGTATATCCTCGATTATCTACATATAAACATCTATATATCACCTGTTTATTCACTCTGTATACACGTCTACACTTATACATACAATGTACATATTTACTATAGTAAATAAATATATCATATTTGCACTTCTGGTAGATGCTAAACTGCATTTCTTTGCTCTCTACCTGTATGTGCAATGGACAAGATCTCTCTCTCTCTCTCTCTCTCTCTCTCTCTCTCTCTCTATCTATCTATCTCTCTCTCTCTATCTCTAATCCTTATAAAATGTATATAAATATTTACAGGTGATATTTTTAGGTACTAAAGGTACAATAGAGTAAATGAACTTGACTCAGAAAGGAGTAATTTGGTACTTTTTCGTTTATAAATGTACAGATGTGTAGTGTTCAGTGTATATACACGTATCAGCCGTAACTTTACAGCCACCCGTCAAATCTCTAAAGGTCCTGTGCTGTAGGATCAGATACTGAGACATTCTGTTAAGATCCTTTAAGTCCTTTAATTCTGGATTAATCCGGAAAGATCTGAAAACTACATTTACTTTCCATCTCAAGATGTCAAGCCGTCTTTTTAAATCCTGATTAATGCGTGTTAAGTTGTGAGGTGGAGTCTTCAGGGATCTGACTTGTTTGTACTGCGTGTCATGCAGACACCTAATCGGATTGAGATCTTGGGATTTTGGGTGCAGAGTCAACAAACTTATCATGTTCTTCAGACTGTATCTGAACAGTGTGTTACTAATCCTGAAAAAAGGAACCATCTTTTGGGAACTCAGCTATTTAGCATCAACATCCACATGAATGTCAGGATCCAAGGTTTCCCAGCAGAACATCACCTGGACATTCACAATGCCTCTGTGAACTTACTTTCTTCCCATTAAACATCATGGTGCCATCTCGTCCTCCAGGTGGGCCACGCTCACCCACCTGGCCATTCACATGATAGAAAAGAAAACCCGATTCATCAGCCCATGCCGCTATCTTCTCAAGATCCATAGTCCAGTTCTGATGTTTACATTTCCATTATAGAAGCTTTGTCTGTATACAGGGGTCAGCATTTCTGAGTGTTCTCCAGCTCGATACACACCAAGCTGTGATGCTCTGTGTGTTCTGACTCCTTCCTGTCAAAGCCAGCACCAATCTTCTCACCAGATTGTGCTTCAGGAGCTCTTCTGTGGGATCAGACCAGACAGTCCAGCCTTGTCTCCTCACACACATCAGTGAGCCTCTGGTGCCTACTGAGTTCAGCTTCTCGGGCTCATTTCAGCTTTACTTCTTCTGAACCTTTAATGATTAATAAATACAGATAGATAGATAGATAGATAGATAGATAGATAGATAGATAGATAGATAGATAGATAGATAGACAGACAGACAGATAGCAGCAGCATATCATAAATTCCTTGTACATACAACACGTGATAGTTGTCAATAAAGATGATTCTGAAGTACATTATCTTCATTCAAATTCTATTATTTAAATTTGTTATCATTTTTTTGATGATATTTCTGTGAGTCATAGTGATGCGCTTTGATTTATTTCTTTATGATTTCAATTCTCCAGTTGATGCTGTAGGATCATACAGGATGATATAGAATTGATTATGTGTGATGCATTATATCTAAATGTATTTGAGAAAGAGAGAGAGCGAGAGGGAGATAGAGAGAGAGAGAGAGACAGAGAGAGAGAGAGAGACAGAGAGAGAGAGAGAGAGAGAGAGAGAGAGAGAGAGAGAGAGAGAGAGAGACACACACATCACATGTCACACATCTGCTTTGTATCTGATCTTTAGTTAATGCTGGAACACATTTGCTTGTCTCATCTTTCATTTGCCAATTAAAGAGAATCATTTAAATAATCCAGAAGCACCAGTTCCACCAGTTCAGTGCAGCAGTCTGACGCACGTTCTGCAGGTCAGAGGAGCGAAAAACTAAACACAGCTTTTGCGCTTTATGTTGAATTTTCACACAGAGTTCGGTGCTTAAAGTTAAAAATCTTTCAGCAGAAAATTTTACACCACAGCGATTTGCCAAGTAGATATTATTTATTGTGAACTGTTTAGATACTAATACTTACTCTTTCTGTTTCCTGGACTGGAAATATCTCTATCCAGTCACGTTTATGTTGCTTTATATTCTGCTATTCAGCTTTCAGGAACTAAATCTATAGTATATGAAACTTCCACAGTTACTCATGTCTTTATCCTGAACAGTAAAAGTCTTCGAGAGAAATATGTTTTATTCCGAAATTTTCTGGATAAAAACCCTGTTATGAGAGCTGTTATATAACCAGCACATCTTCCTGTAACACTCACCAACTCAAAAACCCAAACATTAGCTCCTGTTCCGAAATCTTTTGTAACACAGAAGCCCAGAGAGAGAAGAGAAATAGGAGAAGGAATGATGTAACATGCTTCTGGCTGTTTGTGTCTCTGTGCAGGGTTTCTAAAATTGTGATTGGCAGTTTTAGGGGTTTGTTCTATTTACCTTCTCTCAAAACCTCCAGACAAAAACACAGGGATTGTACACAAGGTTTTTGTAACCAAGAAAAAAAGCTCTCATGAAGGGTTCTTTGACAAATGACCCAGGAAAGATCTAAAATTGGTGGAAGACACTAATCAGAGTCCCTCCACTGAATCCTGCGCTCTAAAGAAACAGAGGTTGTTGATTCATTTTCAGAAGATCACGTTTAATCATTGTTTCGGGTGTTTTGTCCTGAAGGAGATGTTTTTGGAACACGTATGGAAGGAGTCTTCAGCATCAGAGCACGTGATGTTACAAGCTGAGAGTTTTAGGAGAACCCACTGTTTCTGTAACATAAGTGAGAGCAGAAACGTTGGAGTTCACAGAGAATCCACAACAAGGCATAGATTACTCTAGATTACAATCTCAGTCACTGAATATTTGTTAGACACGCCTTTATAAAATCACACCAGCACTTTATTTATAACACACACAAACATACACAAACAACACTTTTCTTGCAATGTTTTTGTTTTGACAAAAAAAAAACCCACGTCCTGTTTTTATTGTTGTTGTCTGTTTCTATGTTTGTATTTTTATTTAGAATTTGCATTTTATTTTTTGGATTTGTTTATTTATTTATTCGACAGTGCAGAGACATTTTCCCTTTATGACTGACACGTTGCTCTTTTACAGGAAAATGCCTCAAAAATACAGAAAGCTCTTTTCTGGACAGGAGAAGACGTCCATTCATCTTCTCATCCTTTGGATTCTGAGTCATCTCATTGTTCAAGGTAAAAAAAATGCACAAATAGAATCGTGCTCTGATCTGTAACACCTGTATAAGAAACGCTCGGAAGTTTTTAGAGCGAGATGAATATGATAACAGATAACATGCAGTTAAAATCTCCAGCTGTTTAGATTTATATATTTATATATTTATGTATCAGCTCACACAGTCTGCATCTCTTCTGCTTTTCCTGAACCAATAGAAAGTGCTTTTAATGTTTATTATTTATTTAAATTTTTTTTATATTACATACTTTATATATAGAATTTCTCAGAATTAATAGAAAGTGCTTTTAATGTTTATTATTTATTTAATATTTGAATATTCTATATATATATAGAGTTTCTCTGAATTTATAGGAAGTGATTCTAATGTTTATCATATTATTTATTCGTTTGTTGGTTTGTCTGTTTATTTATTCATCTATTGTGTATTTTATGTACGATGTCCAAATGAAAGAGTTTACAGTCCAGAGAACCAAGTAAGCATGAGATGTTGGTTCCTCAACTTTCAGACATGACCACAAAGCTTCCCTTGAATAACAGTGTGTAGTGTCTTCTCTAAACCAGCACGAGTTTCTATTTAGTGTTCAACAAACCGCCTTTTGTTAATGAAGGTAATGACACACGCAGACAGACGTGGCAAAGAATGCATTGATGAGAAACTTAGACGTCGATGAAAACCAGACAAATCCAGAATGACTGATGGGTAGAAGGTTGAAATCAGACGGCAGGTCAAAAGTTAAACAAACGCAATGAAGCCGATTAGACAGGAGGCAAACACTGCTGAAAAAACTGGTATTAATCAGAAATCCAAACAGAAAAACAGTTTCAGGTGTAGGAGAACACAGCGTATTCTTCTCCAACTTACTTTTTTAAAGGTTGTGGTGTAAGTGAGCATGTAATTGTGCTTAATCTGTAGCTACACAATTGAAGAGCACTGAAGTGTGTGTATGTGTGTAAAGTTTGTGGTGGCCATAGTTAAATGTTGCTGCATTGTCTGCTGGGAGTTTGAGTTTGCTGAGTGTCGTGACCTTGTAGATAAATACTGAGTTAAATTCCAGTGTTTCTTCAGTCACATCGCTCATCCTCGTTTTCAGTCAAATTCTTATTGCACATGGTTCCTCAACATACAACAGACAAACATGTCTGACATGCCTGAAACCAAATTTACGGCTCACGTCATCACACCTACGCGAAGATGTTTTAGATCTAGACTACAATGGGATGTGTTACCAGAGCAAACGATGAGCGTTAGTGTATGTTGAAGAACCTTCTGAGAATCTAAATTGTGCAGTACCAGTAAAAATGAGATCCTTAGAATGAAATAAAAACTCCAGAGAGATCTTTTCCTCAAATGAGGGATCCAGAAATTCAGCTATCACTAATTTTCTCCTAAAAGGGATTTACCTCAAATTAAAAACTTTACAGTTGAAGGCATAAATAAAAGACTGCAACAATTTGTTTCACTACCATGAGTTCTGTACCGAATGGCAGAAGGGAGGAGGTGAAACTCATGATACACAGGGTGGTAATCATCTAACCAAATGCTCTATGATTTAATAGTCATCTGCTTCTTCCTTGTACTTTGACTTCCCTGGTTAACAATCCTCTCCAGACAATTTTAGTTTTTTACATTTAAAGAATTAAACCAACACAACACTGACACTACATAGTATCTGAAGAACAAGCAAATCAAAGTTTTACCCACTTTAAATGACCTTAGTTTCTGAGAATATTATACTATTTGCTGCTCCTCTTTAACAAATAGTCAGGAAGCATCAGTCTCAGCACCCAAATACTTGTACAGTTCAACACTCTCAGAACCCACTCCATTAATGAGTTCAAATGAGTAGTCGTCTCCTTGGTTTTAAGAATTTTAAGTAAAGCATTCTGACACCAAATGATGAAATCATCAACCACAGACCTCCTCACTTTGTAAGCGAACAATTACAGAAACATCAGCAAATTTTGTAATATGTAAATGAATTCTTACAGTTGTTTGAGTACAAAATAAATAATAAAGGAGCGAGGACACACCCTTGAGGTCACCCAGTTATCTTAATAGGGAAATAAAAAAATTCAACCTGCTAGAGTAAAATCCATTCTAAATTCATTGGAGTTTCTGAAATTTGTAGCTGAATCGTATTGAAAGCTGGTAAAAAATAAATAAAAAGTAATTAACCAAAATGACTTGCTAAACGCTAAAACCCCATGAAAAAGAGAGAAAAGGTATTTCTCGCACAACTATAAAGTTCTGAGACATTCGGTGATATGTGGTCTAGCAAGCATTCAGATTTCTGCCATTTGAGAATGTGGCATCCTGCATGTTAACCTGCGTGAGATTGTGAGATTTAGATGCTTTTAAACAGCATGTTTATGTTTTTTTGGTCATGTCTAAACCTTGGTGTAGAAGTGAGCTGAGAAAGCAAGCAGGGAGCAGGTCTTCTTGTCCTTCTGCTTGAAGAACTTTCTTGTTGTTGGAATTTACAGAAGACATGTTATACTGTAGGCTCAAGCAGAGAATGAGAATTGACTGAGAAGTGTCTGTGAATTGAACTTCTACCAAACAGTCATCATATCTCAGAGACACCAAGAGCCAGTGGCTAAGAAACTAAGGAGCAAAAGGAACAGAAAGAGTGTGTTTTATTTACCTTTTCACTCATAACTGACTCATCTACTTGTTCTCCACACACACTCAAACACCGCCACTCCCACACACACACACACACACACACACACACACACACATCCGTGTATATATTTCTAATCCTTTACCCTTTACTTAAAAACATAATCATTTAAATTACAAGTAACTAACAAGTCATGACCTGGGCCTTCGTGGTTTTAGATTAGGTGAAATATCACAATATGGCAGAACGTTCCTCAGCAGGAGGATGCCGAGAGAATTCAGAGGGTGGATTGAGAGGAATGTGGTCTGAGCGCCTGTGGAGCTGCCCACAAACTTGGAAATGACAGAAAAAGATCTGCATGAATGTTGGTTGCGTCGGCGATGTAATTTGACTCGATAATTTAAGGCGTTCTGATCTAAATGCAATACGCGGCAAATTCTTTCTTGATTATTGTGATCAGAAACTGGTGGAGCTCAGAATCAGAACAGATACAAACACATTTCAGTTTTTACAGATTCTTTAAGGAGACAAAAAGTGAATGTGTTTTTAAGAAGACAACAAGAAAGAGGAAAAAGTAGATTTATTATTATTATCATTATTATTATAAATAAAAAATATATATATAAAATGTAACTTTGGTGTTTATGCACCATTTAAAGACCAAATCTAACCACTACTCTTTTTCCAAAACATGATTACAAAGAAACAGTCAAATGTTTGATAAATGCTGGATTCTGATTGGTCAGACGGTTTTAATATTATGTGTTTTCATGTTCAAGACCCCGTGGTTTATAGAGAATGTAAGTGAGCGAGTGATGACAGTCATATTTCAAGTTTCTCGTATGCACTCACGTCAACATGTCAGTTTATTTGTTCTCCCGTTTCAAAGTGACACCCAGGAATTTATTTTTCCATCACCGGATTATGACGCTTGTTTCACGGAACTTTAGCAACCCAAACCACACCCCTTGATCGTGCATTCATTCGAACCCCTTACACTTATTTTGTAGCAGGGCAGCTCTTTGTAGCGTTACCCCCTGCAGCAATTAGCCGGAGGAAATCTGAAGAATCAACACGCAGACACGGTGATCAGATGCTTTCTTGCTCTGACTTTAAATGGTTAGATTAGATTAAATCTACAAACAGTAAATGAGTTGGCAGATGATTACAGGATAAAGCCTGAGATGTGGGTGGAGATTTGTGGCAGAACTTTTTTAAGCTAATTGACGTTTCAACTCTATTGTTAAGTGTTGAGTGAGGAAACTAAAAAAAAACAAAGTAAATTTATTAAATAAACTTGAAGGACGTATTAAATTAAGATTGATTTATCCATTATTTATTTAACACAAACAAACCGAACCATAAGGACACAAAGGAAATCGTCGTTCCAGAAGTTTCAAAAATCCACTCTGTAGCAAATTTCTAGAATTGCACTAAATGTGTAGTCAAGTGGATTTATTATTAATTCAGCCATATACAGTACGGTACACTTTACAAAAAAGAAAAAAAACAACACAAAATATAGCTGCAAGCAGCGATGGCGGGCCCTCGCACATTGTTGTATCGCTATACGGTGCCCCCCAGAAAACAATGCACGGTGTGCAAGTGCATCAAGTGGGAAAAATTTTACTGGACTATTTTATGTTGTTACTGACCCATTTGGGGACTGTAAGTAAAAGAAACCTCACATTTTAGACAAACGGGGGCGCTAGTGGGCCACTTAAGAGACACACCCTTGTCCGACAATTTTTTGTTGCCATGGGAACGGTGTTCGAGATATCAAAAATCCCTTCGCAATTTAGCAGGTCCAATGTCTCGGCATCATGTTCGCCACGTTTGATGTCAATCGCATAAAATCCCTAGGAGGAGTATTTAAAAGTTCACCGCATACACTTATAAAACAAACCAAAATGGCTGACTTTCTGTTGGGCGTAGCTCATAGTTTAGAGGGCGAAAGTTGTTCAGGTCGATGAGGTCTATATGTGTACCAACTCTCGTACACGTGCGAACATAATTGCCCGATCTGTGCACGAATGTTTGTTTTTTAATTACAGGGGGCGCTACTGAGCCCCCCTGCCACGCCTGTATACCAGCCTTTGTACGGCCCTAGTGACAAAGGACTCTGATGTGTGTGCCAATTTTCAAGAGTTTTTGAGTATGTTAAGGGACCTCTAATGACCAATGTGTGTAAAAAAAAAAATTAAAAATTCTAAGGAAAACAATAGGGCTTCGCACCTCTGGTGCAGGCCATTCTGGCCATTCTGGCCTGCTCCTCGGTGCTCGGGCCCTAATTAACACAAGGAAGCATGAAACTATTCATAAACAAACAAGCCGATACACAGAAAATAACTGTGTAAATAACTTGCTCGTACGCAAACAACATTTAGTGCAACAACACAAGAACCAAACCGAGCAGCACACACAGCTCATTGTGAAATAATAATACATTCTCCATATAAACATAAATACTGACAAAAATATACAGAAATATTATTTGATTTAACGTAAAACTCCGCAATAGCGTCTGTATAACGTTTTTCTCAGCACTGAACTGAAACACCAATGTTTTATTTTTCATTATTTTCTCGTCTAGCTAGCTGTCTAACATTAGATATTTAGAACATATTCCTTTCTTATTAGCTTTTTTGCTGATTATCTTCATCTAACCGCATCCGAGATGTTGGTTTTTGCGCTTCAGTTGAACATAATCATGTTTTTATCTTTTGAAATCTTTCGGCCGTTGTTTGAGAAGTGTAATTGGGAATAACAGATTCAATCACAGGACTGTAGAGAACAACCAGTACACACTGGGAAATGTATTTATACAGTCTGAGTGCAACAGCTTTAACTATCAACTAAACTGATGACAAATTCTTTATATTTAGAAGGGAATTTTGTACGGTGTGAACATTCCGTAGAGGCGTAACCAGCCAGGCGAGCGAACGCTCCTGGAGAAACTGGAATAACTACATTTGTCATTATGTTGCTTTTTTTTTTAATATGTCTTCATTGTCTTTTGAAGCAGAAGTGAAATATTTCTTAAGAACATGTTTAATAATTATATACAGGTTGTCCCTGAGTTACGATGGTTCGACTTTTTGACCTTACAATGGTGATGATGAGGATGATGAGTTGTCTTGGTGTTAAAATGCATTTGTTCTTTCTGTGTTTTTGGTGTTTCAAAGCTCAATTTTAGCACTTTTCTCTCTCTCCTTTTTTATTGATGTCACCAGACCACGAAACAGATCCTCCACTCACAAACCAACATTCGTCCACATGCAACATATTCACCAACATGCATTTATACTGTGAAGTTTATACACTGCAGTAGTGTCAATTGCTCTGTTTTGCTAAATAATGTATTGTAATTAAAAGGCAACTTAATTTATGACATTTTCTAGTTCAGGGGTCATCAGAACGCATCTCCATCATAAGTTGTGGACTTCCTGTACAATATATTATCTATCTCTTAATGAACGTTTTTTTCTTCATTTCTTTTGGTCGTTTTTTCTCAGTGAATAGCTACTCCCTGCTCAATTCTAAGGCCGTCCTGCAGGGATGTAGAGACCAGTGGACCCTGAAGGCGAGCCAGCCTGTGCCCCAGCTCCCACAGATGACTGTGTGCATCGACATTCGCCTAATGACTCCAGGGAAGTGGATGGCTTTTAGCTACACGGTGCCTCGCTCACCGAACTACAGCCTGGCGCTGCAGGGTGATGGCAATACCGTGATTGCCTGGCTCCTGGGGGTGCAACACCGCTTCCCCATGCAGCTGGCACGGAAAAGTTGGCACCGGCTGTGTCTGCGCATCGACTCGTTACACAACAGCTTCAGCCTGAGCGTCAACAGCAGTCAGGAGACACAAGATCGCACTGTGTTTGCTTACGCCATGCAACCTAACGGCAGGCTACAGCTGGGATGTCAGTCCTGGAATCGCTCCCCAGGGACCAACATGGCCACGGTGGAGCTGTACATGTTCAGAATGTGGGGGGACGTGCGGGACCATGCGCAATGCGAGAACGGGACGATCGCTGGTTGGGACTCGAGCATGTGGGGAATCGTTCGAGCTTCGTCTCTTGTTCAGGATGACACACTTTCCTGCAGTGAGTATATAAACATGACTAAAGCTGCTTCAAGCCAAAGCATCAATATCCACCCTCCTTTTCCTAGAAAGCAAGTGTAAAGATCAGGAAGTCTACATTTACAACACTGTCTCTAATACTGGGAAGGTTTTGAATAGGATTTGTTAAATGTAAATTAGTCCATTCAACTGTGGATTTTAATATATATTTAGCTCCAATGAAAAACACTCGTTCCATTGTAAAATAAATGGAATATCAGGATTATAATGAAAAGATTAAAATAATGTTATTAGTCACATACACATTAGGAATTAGACAGTAAGGGGAGGCCATGTACTGAATATGAGAGATATTGACATGAGTCCAGATTTAGAGTCTCAGTGTGGTTTTTACTAAAGTGTTCATGTGCTGATATTAAAGTGATGCTAAAGTGTGCCAGTCCAGTGTTGAAGCAACATTTGTGCAATTGTGGAAAACTAGTTGTGCAAAGAAGAAGAAATAAAAAACAGAGAGAGAAGTCCAGGTATTATAGGTGCTAGGTGTTATACATGAGTCATTTGTCAAAGTCAACATTCTGGATCCATCAGGCACAATAAAAATGTAAAATAGAACAAGCTGTACCGTGTGTAATGTACTTTCCAGGTAACCAGATAAACATTTGACCACAGATGTAAATGTGCTTGTTTATCAGATTACAATCAGGAAACAAAAACTAGATAAGTTCAAAAGAATTGTGAGGATTGAGCCTCTAGAACACAGATGCCTACTTTCTTTCATTCTTTCCTTCTTTCTTTCATTCTTTCCTTCTTTCTTTCTTTCTTTCAATCTTTCTTTCTTTCTTACTTTCTTTCTTTCTTTCAATCTTTCTAAATGCATGTTTTCCAGTGTCTCCTTCACTGTCATTATTACACACTACCAGATATACAATTAATGCATGAGATGTACAAAAGTGTTGCATGTTTGTGTAGTCCTTCAGTGTGCTTTGATTTTGTCTAGTCCTAAGCTTTCATCCATTTTCCAAAATGGATGTGATTCTTTTCTTTTTTGCACGGCTTTCCTGTAGGCGTTCTCAGTCTTTTAGACCATGTACGGAAGAAACGCAGTAACAATGGGAACGGTAAGTGCCACTTTAATGAGCATATCTATAGTGAGTAATGCTGATCTGTCCATATGTTGGATTGCTAACTGGCATCTAAAAAAGTGCTGATATTCAAAAATTAAAATGCTTCAAACTAAATATGAGAAATTAGTTTGTGCACACTCTTGTGACAAGTATTTATAAGCTTTTATTACAAAAGCATTGTTGGATTCTGGATTATTATTAATCAAAAGGTTATGTCAGATGGTTATTTCCAGTTTAGACAAAAGTAACAAATTAGTCTGTTATCATTTCTATAGTAAAAGCTCAGATGTTATAAAAAAATAAAAAAATAAATTATTTGTTTGGTAAAGACATGTTTATGTAAGGAAGGAGTCTCCAGTTTTAGAGCTTTGTAACAGTCAGAGTTAAAGCTGTAACTTAAAAATTTCAGGAACACTTACATTTTCCCGAGTTTACAAAGTTCCTTCACCCACTTCATTTTTATTGTGAGCCAGGGAACAATCTTTCAAAACAACACTATACAGCTACAATTCAGGTAACTAGTTTTGTTAACAATATGCACCGATCAGGCATAACATTATGACCCACTGTCTAATATTGTGTTGGTCCCCCTCTGCTGCTAAAACTGTTGTGACCCATTGATCATCAACAGCATGATGTTCAGCAGTTTGAGCTACAGGAGCTCGTCTGTTGGATCGGACCACACGTTTCAGCCTTCGCGCCCCACGTGCATCAATGAGCCTCGGCCCCTACGACCTTGTCGCCGGGTCGCCATTGTTTCTTCCTTGGTGCACTTTTGATGAACACTGACCACTGCAGACCAGGAACATCTCACAAGAGCTGCAGTATTGAAGATGTTCTGACCCAGTCATCTAGACGTCAAATTTGTCAAACTCGCCCAAATCCTAACACTCGTCCATTTTTCCTGCACCTAACATCAACTTTGAGGACAAAATAATCAGAGTTATTTATTTTACATGTCAGTGGTCATGAATTTCTGCCTGATCGGTGTACACCTAATTGTATTTTAGCAGATTTAGCTGAAGTACCATAGGAAGTTGGGATACCATGCTTCTGCAGTTAAATCCTGGTGAAAAATAGTGGTATTTTATTTATATCTAGACTTATATATTATATATATATTTTTTTTTTATATGTACAGAGACAACCATTGCAACTTCAACAACATCTCCCAACACTAGCTTTACAAACACCCCCATGACCACAAGTATTACTACCACAAACACCCCCACGACCACAAGTACCACTACCACAAACTCCCTCACGACTACAGGTACCACTACCACAAACACCCCCACAACCACAGGTACCACTACCACAAACACCCCCATGACCACAAGTACCACTACCACGAACACCCACAATAATAATCGAAGAAACACTTTTACAAACACCGCCACATCCACAAGTACCACTACCACAAACTCCCTCACGACTACAGGTACCACTACCACAAACACCCCCATGACCACAAGTACCACTACCACAAACACCCACAATAATATTCGAAGAAACACTACCACAAACACCCCCACATCCACAAGCACCACTACCACAAACACCCCCACCCCTACGACCACAAACACCCCCATGACCACAAGCACCACTACCACAAACACCCCCAATATTAATCAAAGAAACACTACTACAAACACCCCCACCACAAACACCCCTATGACCACAAGCACCACTACCACAAACACCCCCAATATTAATCGAATAAACACTACTACAAACACCCCAACCACAAACACCCCTATGACCACAAGCACCACTACCATAAACACCCCTCTTAAGACCACAGGCACCACTACCACAAACACCCCCAATAATAATAGAAGAAACACTACTACAAACACCCCCACAACCACAAGCACCACTACCACAAACACCCCCAATAATAATCGAAGGAACACTACTACAAACATACCCATAACCACAAATACCACTACCACAAACACCCCCATGACTACAAGAACCACTACCACCAGCATACCCATGACTTCTATGTTTACTACTACAGATAACCTAACTCCCCCTACTGCCACAGATACCCCAATGACTTCTATTTCTAATACCACAAATAATCAAATTACTTCTATTCCTACTACCACCACTAATTCTGTAAACTTCTCATCCATTCTTTTACCCTCCACATCTATAATCCTCAAAGACTTGGCAACAACTTCAGCAACAACTTCTTCACCAGGTAAATCTGTGGCTTGAAATACTTCATTTTTGCATGAAAATGCCTTTGAAATATGAGAACCACGACTGTATATAGAGACTTTTGATGCCCCTCTAATATTTAAAGGGGAGTAAATTGCCCCTATCAGTACCTCCAACCCCTTAAATTACACATAAATGTCCTTCTATTTCAGATAATCAGCAGAACAACTGTAGTTGTTATAAATTCTGCGGAAGTTCTGGTGAGTGTGTATTTGTCATAAGCAGTATTTTTTTGTTTATGTATTTCACATTTACTAACACCATGCTCTCTTATCTTCTGTTTAGGATTAGCATTATATGCTTTTAAATTGGATTTTATTGGTAATCAAGTTACAGAGAGAACAATCACAGATGTAGTGAGTATATAATACATACATCATCAATCAAATCAAATTCAAATTTTATTTGTTACATACACATTTATACAGAGTGTGACAAGTGGTGAAATGCTTTTTACAATGTAAACATAAAAGAAACAAAAGAGTAAGTAAACGTAAAAATAAATAAAATAAGTATAAAAGTATATTAAAATATAATCTGACTATACGTAAAAAAAAAAGTATATATATATATGTGTGTGTGTGTGTTTGTGTGCGTGTGTGTGTGTGTGTGTATATATACACACACACACACTCTAGCAAAGAAAAAAAGATATTTGTATATACACGAATATACATGAATTAACAGAAGGGATGGATGGATATGTATGACAAAAGTACAGATTAAAGTGACTCAGTGTGATGTAATTGTCATTCAAATGTCCATGTGCTTGTATAAAAAATAAATTAGTTAAAATGTATATGTATTTATCCGTAATACATTTCATGCAGGTTCATTGATCGCAGTTGATAATTGAATTTCAGCAGAAATGTCTGTGGCTGGTGAATTTTTGTTCCACTGTCCTGATAATGAAGCTGCTTTGATGATATCAATGTCCTGTGAAACTTTCTAATCTGTGAAACTGTGGTCCAGTCAAACTTTCCATGTGTGGATACTGTGGTTTTTTAAACTCTATGTAAATCGTGATTAGCATTAAATCTGTAAATTGTAAAATCGTAAATGTTGTTCTTTCTATCCTAAAGGTTTCACAGCTGACATTTCCATGCAACTCAACAGCCGTTTCTCAGTGAGTAATTGATTCACACAGCTCAGGATACGCCTTGCTGTCAGTACATGCATCAGTTTGTAAAAAAAAAAAAAACTATCAGCAGCTTTAACAATGTCCTTTGCTTACAGGTCTCTGTGTAATAAAATTTCACAGGAATCCAGTTCCTACCAGGTAAAACATATTTCTTGTTTAATAAAGATTAAAAAAATGATGGTGAACAAATCGATCACTCCAATAACATTTTTTTGGTTTTGATTTCCCTGTAGGGGACAAACCTACAGTGCATTTCTAAGAACAACAGGTAATACTGACATGGTTCTTTCCCCCTGTGTCTTTCATTCAGTCTACTCTTTCTTTAATAAATGTTTTCCTTCTTGCCCTCAGACTGAGCAGCTGCATAGTAACAGTGCTTTACTCTAAGCCACTCAACGTATGTACACTCGGTGAAGTTCTTAAGTCTTTATTCCAATCTAATTCCAAAATCAGCTATAATGGCTCCCTCAGCACAACTGCTGGTGAGTGTTTGAAAATGTATTTTAATATTGCTTCTCTAAAATGTATGATCTTTTCTCAGAAGTAATTGAATATATTTTCTGTTCGATTTAGCTTTATGTATACCACCCGGAGTTTCAATAAACGATCTCTTCAACTCAACGTATAATTGGAACTTCAACTTGAACTCAATTTGCATTCTATCAGATGACCAGTTTAAATCCTTCATCAAACAGCAAACATGGTAAGTTTTTATAGTGCTGTTATAAGCTGCCGGCATGGTTTAGTAGTTTCATAGCAGTCTGTTATTTGTGCCACAGTCGCTCATCAGGCATACATTTCACATAAAGGAAATGTCCATACCAAACCTCAGGTCCTGGGGCAGACGTTGTCATGCTGAGTGCTGTTTACTGTGTGGTTAGAAGGCAGACTTGGGGTGTCTGGTAAAAAGCAGGATGTGAGCTGGGGGCAGGGATGAGATAAGCTTTCAAGGGTCAGGTGCAAGGAACAAGGCTTGGTAGACGATGCTGCTAGCGTCTTTGCATGAGCAGATGAAAGGAAGTTGAGATGTCAGTCTCTGCTGTGAGCAGGACTTGAGAGCCTGTATGGCCTCAGACAGGGTTAAGGAGGCCACATTGTGACTGAAGCTTGTCCTGGAAAATTAAAATGCTGATTTCAGGCAGGAACAGGACTTTGGATGCCATGCTGTTGGCTTCTGGTAGGGGATTGCCATGGAAGGCAATAAGGACATGGAAGGCCGTGCCTTTGGCCTCATACAGTAGTAAATTGTGAAAGGCCATGTAGTCAGCTTCTGACTGGAGCTTGACTATAGGGTCTGCCTTGCTGGCCTCAGCGGGAGGCTTTTGCAGGGAAGGCTACTACGATGGCCTCTAACTGGCAATAACCTCAGGAGACCACACTAACAGCTTAATATTGGACTGTGGGCTGCTACCATGAATAGTTCATAAGGCATCAGAGTAGAAAAAAGGATCCACAATGCTACAAAGATTTTGAAAATAAAATGAAGTATTATTATATACACTTATCAATTATTAATTATACCTTACAGTGTAACGTAATTAGCAGTTTATATATGATGTATTTTTATTATAGTAAAGAATGCTAAAAGCAAACATTGACATGATTTTCCACAGTGCTCAAGGTCAAGTGTTGTCTCTGCAGCAAAATGAGAGCTGTCCGTTTCCACCCTCAGAGACTGGCAATACACAAAACAACTCAACTACAACAGCTACTTTCACAAATATTACCATTGCTTCAGTCATTACAGAGATGCCATTATTAATCAATACTAGCAAAAATCTAAACACCATTTTCAGTGATACAAACACAATAATATTATCACCCAATATCACTGCAACACCAAACATTACTCTCAATGTTACACCAACACCCAATAACACAACACAACCCAATACCACTGTTATTGTAACAAATACATCAACACCTGATAACACAACACAACACAACACCACTTTCAATGTTACACTTACAACTTTAACACCTGATAACACAACTCAACCAAACACCACTCTCAATTTTACATTAGCACCTGATAACACAACACAACCAAACACCAATCAAAATGTTACAGATAAAACATCAACACCCGATAACACAACACAGCCAAATACCACTCTCAATGTAACACTTACAACATTAACACCTGTTAACACAACTCAACCAAACACCATTCTCAATGTTACACCAACAACCGATAACACAACAGAACCCAACACCACTGTTAATGTAACAAATACATTAACACCTGATAACACAACACAACACAACACCACTTTCAATGTAACACGAACAACGTTAACACCTCATAACACAACTCAACCAAACACCACTCTAACTGTTACAATATCAACACCTGATAACACAACACAACCAAACACCACTCTCAATGTTACATTAACACCTGATAACACAACCCAGCCCAACACCACTGTTAATGTAATAAATACATCAACATCTGATAACACAACACAACCCAACACCACTGTTAATGTAACAAATACATCAAGACCTGATAACACAACAGAACCAAACACTACTCTCGATGTTTCATCAACAGCCAATAACACAACACAACCAAATACCACTGTCAATGTAACACTTACAACGTTAACACCTGATAACACAACTCAAAGAAACACCACTCTCACTGTTACAATATCAACACCTAATAACACAACACAACCAAACACCACTCTCAATTTTACATTAACACCTGATAACACAACTCAACCAAACACCACTCTAACTGTTACAATATCAACACCTGATAACACAACACAACCAAACACCACTCTCAATGTTACATTAACACCTGATAACACAACCCAGCCCAACACCACTGTTAATGTAATAAATACATCAACATCTGATAACACAACACAACCCAACACCACTGTTAATGTAACAAATACATCAAGACCTGATAACACAACAGAACCAAACACTACTCTCGATGTTTCATCAACAGCCAATAACACAACACAACCAAATACCACTGTCAATGTAACACTTACAACGTTAACACCTGATAACACAACTCAACCAAACACCACTCTCACTGTTACAATATCAACACCTAATAACACAACACAACCAAACACCACTCTCAATTTTACATCAACACCCGATAATACAACACAACCAAATACCACTCTCAATGTAACACTTACAACGTTAACACCTGATAACACAACTCAACCAAACACCACTCTCAATGTTACACCATCACCCGATAACACAACACAACCCAACACCACTGTTAATGTAACAAATACATCAAGACGTGATAACACAACAGAACCAAACACTACTCTCAATGTTTCAACAGCCAATAACACAACACAACCAAATACCACTGTCAATGTAACACTTACAACGTTAACACCTGATAACCCAACTCAACCAAACACCACTCTCACTGTTACAACATCAACACCTGATAACACAACACAACCCAACACCACTTTCAATGTAACACGAACAACGTTAACACCTGATAACACAACTCAATCAAACACCACTCTTACTGTTACAATATCAACACCTGATAACACAACACAACCAAACACCACTCTCAATGTTATATTAACACCTGATAACACAACACAACCTAACACCACTGTTAATGTAATACATACATCAACACCTGATAACACAACACAGCCCAAAACCACTGTTAATGTTTCAACAGCTAATAACACAACACAACCAAATACCACTGTCAATGTAACACTTACAACGTTAACACCTAATAACACAACTCAACCAAACACCACTCTCAATGTTACACCAACACCCGATAATACAACACAACTAAACACCACTCAAAATTTTACACAAACATCAACACCCAATAACACAACTCAACCAAACACCACTGTCAATGTAACGTTAACACCTGATAACACAACTCAACCAAACACCACTCTCAATGTTACATCAACACCTGATAACACAACACAACCAAACACCACTTTCAATGTAACAAATATATCAACACCTGATAACACAACAGAACCAAACACCACTCTCAATGTTACACCAACACCCGATAACCCAACCCAACCCAACACCACTGTTAATGTAACAAATACATCAACACATGATAACACAACACAACACAACACCACTTTCAATGTAACACGTACAACGTTAACACCTGATACCACAACTCAACTAAACACCACTATTACTGTTACAATATCAACACCTGATAACACAACACAACCAAACACCACTCTCAATGTTACATCAACACCTGATAACACAACACAACTAAACACCACTCTTACTGTTACAATATCAACACCTGATTACATTAACACCACTGTTAATGTAACAAATACATCAACACATGATAACACAACACAACACAACACCACTTTCAATGTAACACGTACAACGTTAACACCTGATACCACAACTCAACTAAACACCACTCTTACTGTTACAATATCAACACCTGATAACACAACACAACCAAACACCACTCTCAATGTTACATCAACACCTGATAACACAACACAACCCAACACCACTGTTAATGTAATAAATACATCAACACCTGATAACACAACACAACCCAACACCACTGTTGATGTAACAAATACACCAAGACCTGATAACACAACAGAACCAAACATTACTCTCAATGTTTCATCAACAGCCAATAACACAACACAACCAAATACCACTGTCAATGTAACACTTACAACGTTAACACCTGATAACACAACTCAACCAAACACCACTCTCAATGTTACAATATCAACACCTGATAACACAACACAACCAAACACCACTCTCAATTTTACATTAACACCTGATAACACAGCGCAACCAAAAAGCACTCTCAATGTAACAAATACAACATTAGCACCTGATAACACAACACAACCAAACACCAATCGCAATGTTACAGATAAAACATCAACACCCGAAAACACAACACAACCAAATACCACTCTCAATGTAACACTTATAACGTTAACACCTGATAACACAACTCAACCAAACACCACTATAAATGTTACATTAAAAACTGATAACACAACACAACTAAACACTACTCAAAATTTTACATTAACATCAACACCCAATAACACAACTCAACCAAACACCACTGTCAATGTAACACTTACAACGTTAACACCTGAAAACACAACTCAACTAAACACCACTCTTACTGTTACAATATCAACACCTGATAACACAACAGAACCAAACACCACTCTCAATGTTACATCAACACCTGATAACACAACACAACCCAACACCACTGTTAATGTAATAAATACATCAACACCTGATAAGACAACACAACCCAACACCACTGTTAATGTAACAAATACATCAAGACCTGATAACACAACAGAACCAAACACTACTCTCAATGTTTCATCAACAGCCAATAACACAACACAACTAAATACCACGGTCAATGTAACACTTACAACTTTAACACCTGATAACACAACTCAACCAAACACCACTCTCAATGTTACATCAACACCTGATAACACAACCCAACCAAACACCACTTTCAATGTAACAAATATATCAACAACTGATAACACAACAGAACCAAACACCACTCTCAATGTTACATCAACACCTGATAACACAACCCAACCAAACACCACTTTCAATGTAACAAATATATCAACAACTGATAACACAACAGAACCAAACACCACTCTCAATGTTACACCAACACCTGATAACACAACACAACACAACACCACTTTCAATGTAACACGTACAACGTTAACACCTGATACCACAACTCAACCAAACACCACTCTCACTGTTACAATATCAACACCTGATAACACAACTCAACCAAACACCACTCTAAATGTTACATCAACACCTGGTAACACAACACAACCCAACACTACTGTTAATGTAATAAATACATCAACACCTGGTAACACAACCCAACCCAACACCACTGTTAATGTAACCAATACATCAAGACCTGATAACACAACAGAACCAATCACTACTCTCAATGTTTCATCAACAGCCAATAACACAACACAACCAAATACCACTGTCAATGTAACACTTACAACGTTAACACCTAATAACACGACTCAACCAAACACCAATCTCACTGTTACAATATCAACACCTGATAACACAACACAACCAAACACCACTCTCAATTTTACATTAACACCTGATAACACAACACAACCAAATAGCACTCTCAATAGAACAAATACAACATTAGCACCTGATAACACAACACAACCAAACACCAATCGCAATGTTACAGATAAAACATCAACACCCGATAACACAACACAACCAATTACCACTCTCAATTTAACACATACAACATCAACACCAAATAACCCAACACAACCAAATACCACTGTCAATGTAACACTTCCAACAACAACACCAAATAACACAACACATGCAAACACCACTCTTACTGTTACACATGCAACATTAACACCTGATAACACAACACAACTGAGCACCACTCTTAATATTACACAAACATCAACACCCGAAAACACAACACAACTAAACACCACTCTCAGTTCTACACAAACATCAACACCTGATAACGCAACACAACCAAACACACCTCTCAATTTAACAAATACATTAGCACCTGTTAACACAACACAACCAAACACCAATCGCAATGTTACAGATGAAGCCTTAACACTCGATAACACAACACAACCAAATACCACTGTCAATGCAACATTTACAACAACACGACCAAATAACACAACACAAGCAAACACCACTCTCACTGTTACACATGCACCATTAACACCTGATAACACAACACAAACAAGCACCACTCTTAATATTACACAAACAACATCAACACGTGATAACACAACACAACCAAACACCACTCTCAATTTTACATCAGCATCAACACCTAAAACAACAACACCAAATAACACAACACACACAAACACCACTCTCACTGTTACACATGCAGTATTAACATCTAATAACACAACACAACCAAGCACCACTCTCAATTTCACATCAACACCCAATAACACAACACAAGCAAACACCACTCTCAATGTAACAAATACAACATTTGCACCTGATACTACAACACAACCAAACACCACTCTCAATGTTACAGATAAAACATCAACACCTGATAACACAACACAACCAAACACCACTCTCAATTTAACATCAACATCAAAACCAGATAACACAACACAACCAAATACCACTGTTAATGTAACACTTTCAACAACAACACCCAATAACACAACACAACCAAACACCACTCTCAATGTTACATCAACACTCGAAAACACAACACAACCAAATACCACTGTCAATGTAACACTTACAACAACAACACCAAATAACACAACACATGCAAACACCACTCTTACTGTTACACATGCAACATTAACACCTGATAACACAACACAACCAAGCACCACTCTTAATATTACACAAACATCAACACCTAATAACACAACACAACCAAACACCACTCTCAATGTTACATCAACACTCGAAAACACAACACAACCAAATACCACTGTCAATGTACCACTTACAACAACAACACCAAATAACATAACACATGCAAACACCACTCTTACTGTTACACATGCAACATTAACACCTGATAACACAACACAACCAAGCACCACTCTTAATATTACACAACCAACATCAACACCTAATAACACAACACAACCAAACACCACTCTCAATGTTACATCAACACTCCAAAACACAACACAACCAAATACCACTGTTAATGTAACACTAACCACAACAATACCAAATAACACAACACAAGCAAACACCACTCTCACTGTTACACATGCAACATTAACACCTGATACCACAACACAACCAAACACAACTCTTAATATTACACAATCAACATCAACACCTGATAACACAACACAACCAAACAACACCATCAATGTAACAAATACAGCCTTTGCACCTGATAACACAACACAACCAAACAACACCATCAATGTAACAAATACAACATTAGCACCCGATAACCCAACACAAGCAAACACCACTTTAAATTTTACATCAACATCAATACCCAATAACACAACACAACCAAACACCACTCTCAATGTAACAAATACAACATTAGCACCTGATACCACAACACAACCAAACACCACTGCCAGTTTTACATCAACATCAACACCTAATAACACAACACAACCAGACAACAATCGCAATGTTACAGATAAAATATCAACCTCTGATAACACAACACAAATAAATACCATTGTCAATGTAACACTTTCAACAACACCCAATAACACAACACAATCAAACACCACTCTTACTGTTACACATGCAACATTAACACCTGATAACACAACACAACCAAGCACCACTCTTAATATTACACAAACAACATCAACACCTGATAACACATCACAACCAAACACCATTTTTAATGTTACCTCAACACTCGAAAACAGAACACAAATTAATACCTCTTTAAATGTAACACTTACAACGCTAACACCTGATAACACATCTCAACCAAACACCACTCTCAATGTTACATCAACACCTGATAACACAACACAACCAAACGGCAATCATAATGTTACAGTTAAAACATTAACACTCGATAACACAACACATCCAAATACCACTGTTAATGTAACACTTACAACAACGTCACCCAATAACACAACACAAGCAAACACCATTCTCACTGTTACACATGCAACATCAACACCTGATAACACAACACAACCAAACACTACTCTCAGTTTTACACAAACATCAACACCCGATAACACAACACAACCAAACGGCAATCATAATTTTACAGATAAAACATTAACACTCGATAACACAACACATCCAAATACCACTGTTAATTTAACACTTACAACAACAACACCTAATAACACAACACAAGCAAACACCATTCTCACTGTTACACATGCAACATCAACACCTGATAACACAACACAACCAAACACCACTTTTATTGTTACATCAACACTCGATAACACAACACAACCAAACACCTCTCTCAATTTTACAATAACAACAACACCCAATAACACAACACAACTTAATACCGCTCTAAATGTAACACCTACAACGTTAGAACCTGATAACACATCTCAACCAAACACCACTCTCAATGTTACATCAACACCCGATAACACAACACAACCAAACACCACTCTCACTGTTACAACATCAACACCTGATAACACAACACAAACAAACACCACTCTTGATTTTAAATTAACACCTGATAACACAACACAACCAAACACCACTCTCAATGTAACTCATACAACATTAACACCTGATAACACAACACAACCAAACTCCACTCTCAATGTAACAATTACAACATTAGCACCTGATAACACAACACAACCAAACACCAATAGCAATATGACAGATAAAATATTAACACCTGATAACACAACACAACCAAATACCACTCTCAATGTAACACATACAACATTAACACCTGATAACACAACTCAATCAAACACCACTTTTAATGTCACATCAACACCCAATACCAAAACACAACCAAACACCACTCTCAATGTTACATCAACACCTGATAACACAACACAACCAAACACCACTCTCACTGTTACAACATCAACACCTAATAACACAACACAACCAAACACCACTCTCAATGTAACACATACAACATTAGCACCTGATAACACAACTCAACCAAACACCACTCTCAATATTACATCAACACCCAATACCAAAACACAACCAAATACCACTCTCAATGTTACATCAACACCTGATAACACAACACAACCAAACACCACTCTCACTGTTACAACATCAACACCTGATAACACAACACAACCAAACACCACTCTCTATGTAACACATACAACATTAGCACCTGATAACACAACACAACCAAACACCACTCTCAATGTAACAAATACAACATTAGCACCTGATAACACAACACAACCAAACACCAATAGCAATATGACAGATAAAATATTAACACCTGATAACACAACACAACCAAATACCACTCTCACTGTTACAACATCAACACCTGATAACACAACACAACCAAACACGACTCTCAATGTAACAAATACAACATTAGCACCTGATAACACAACACAACCAAACACCAATAGCAATATGACAGATAAAATATTAACACCTGATAACACAACACAACCAAATACCACTCTCAATGTAACACATACAACATTAACACCTGATAAAACAACTCAATCAAACACCACTCTTAATGTCACATCAACACCCGATAACACAACACAACCAAACACCACTCTCAATTTTACATCAACATCAACACCCGATAACACAACCCAACCAAACACCCCCCCCAATGTAACACTTACAACGTTAACACCTGATAACACAAGTCAACCAAACACAACTCTCAATTTTACAACATCAACACCCAATAACACAACACAACCAAACACCACTCTCAATGTAACACTTACAACGTTAACACCTGATAACACAACACAACCAAACACCACTCTCAATTTTACATCAACATCAACACCCGATAATACAACCCAACCAAACACCACTCTCAATGTAACAAATACAACATTAGCATCTGACAACACAACACAACCAAGCACCAATCGCAATGTTACAGATACAACATTATCACCGGATAACACATCACAACCAAACACCACTCTCAATGTTACACTTACAACATCAACACCCAATAATACATTAGCACCAAACACTCCCACTTCACAGGAAGGAAATAGCTCCATCACCACCACCTCCATCACCACCAGTTCCATCACCACCAGTTCCATCACCACCAGCTCCATTACCACCAGCAAGAGCAGTAATGGAACAAGTTTAGCAGGTTTGTCCACTGAGCTGCATCATATCTCTTCTGCTTGAGTCGAATTTAAAGATTAGATTTTTAGATGTTTACCTAAATACATATCTTCAGTTGCTGAATCTAGAAGATAGTATTCCTTAAGGCTCGTCTAAGGTGCATATTTGGACCCTAAGGGTTATTTTGGTAATAATATATAATAAACAGTAAACAAATAGTATGATGACACTTCATGATAAAACTATAATAACTTCCCACTTCAAGTTTGTTTCTTCTGAAGTTTTCAAGGTAATAAGCCTATTTACTAACATGACACTGAATGTCCACCTTGCAGCGACCACAACAACACCTAACCCCCAATCTGCGGTGGATCAAATTCTGAACCAGACTCAGGAGGTTTCAACCCTGAACTCCTCTCAAGTGCAGAATGTGGTTAACCAACTGGAAGATATCTTGTCTGCTCCAAACATCAGCCTGAATGTGTTTAAGAATGCTCTGTCTACCATTAACAATCTCCAAGATGCTCCTCAAGGAGCTTTGGCCTCCTCGTCTAACCGGTAAGAGACATCAGTAAGCCTTTACATAAAGATACAGAGAAGATAGAGAGCAGTGCAAGGAAAAATAAATATAAGGACTTGGACAGATTGTGTAATTTCTGGATTCTTTTCCTCCAGCTTGATCAAAATTGTAGATGAACTGGCATTGAAATTGATCATTCCGGACAAGTCAGTAACAATAACATTGTCATCCCTCGCACTGGCGGTGACAAATATTGATGGAGCCAACTTTGCAGGAATGTCATTCTCCATCAACGGACCATCAGGCATAGAGGTAAAGTCTGAGTGTGAATATGTTACAGTTATTACTTCATAAATTAGTGTTCCAGTGCAGGTGATTTTGGTGAAGGTACTTAAAGTACATGAAATATTTCTCTTTTACAAACTTGATGTATGTTGTACAGTGTGCCCCAGGAAAATGGAAAATATTGGAACTAGGACTTAGTGACCCTGGAACATCAGCAATTGTGTGGAACCAGTGCAATCTTGTTTCAAACTCCTTGCTGTTAGTTATAAGGGAGCAGTGGAGTGAAGCTTTAAAACTTTTTCTAAGAATGGTTATAGTGTGAGTGCTGCACAAAGGGAATTTTGGCATCATTACCAGTTGGGACATCATGATCCTGTCCCGTCTGCTCATTTTGAAGAAACAGGTTTAGCACTAAAAAAGTAAGTTTGCAGGTGGTGTTCCAATGGCCCTCAGATCAGAAGATATTGAGGCTGTTGGAGCAGCCATCGTGAGGAGCCCTCACCACTCTTCCACAAAATGCATCATCGCTGTGTCAAGCTGTTTCTTAAAAATAATGCACAGGTGTTGTAATCACACGAGCAGACTGGACACAATCATGACGTCCGAACTGGTAATGATGCCGAAATTTCCTTTGCACACACTGGTTCCAAACATTTGCTGATACCAACTCCTAGTTCCAAAATTTCCTATTTCCCACAACCACCCTGTAATCTGAAATCAGACACATTGCTTTTTGTGAGCATATTGATGTGGCCTTAAAAAAAAAGTTCTTGCTTGTGTTATACCAGCTCGAACTTTAACTTCCAGCTTTAGTCCAGCTTCAGCTTTAGTCTTGATATTGCTCTAAGGTTTTGTGGCTGTGTGTGCTTCCAGATGAATAGCAGAAGAAGGAGGTCTGTAGCTAGTTCTTCTACTAAGAGTTCCATCAACCTCCCCGCCTCCCTGACAGATGGTCTCTCCCCAGAGCAGAAGCAACAGGCGTCCCGGCTTCAGTTCACATTCTACCAGAAGAGTAGCTTCTTTCAGGTGAGGAAGACTGAGATAGAAATATACAATCTGTAGTTGCCATTTTCCATAAACACCCACTTCCACAATATTTTTCAACAATCAGTATGTGTCAATTGTTGTAGGACAAATTCACTAAGCAGCAGCTGAACTCTCTGATCCTGGGGACAAGCGTTGCCAACCTGTCCATCAGAGACTTGAAAGAAAATGTGCAGTTTTCTTTGATGAATACGAGCGCTATAAAGGTATTCTTATCTGCTGGTCAGACATGCCACAACACCATGTAGTGTCAGCATCCTGATTTCTGTTTCTTCTCCTGCAGGGAAATCTGACTTGCGTTTTCTGGGATTTTAACCAAAATGGTAAGATACTCTACATCACGTAGGCTAAGTACTAAAAGAGAGTAAACTGTATAATTGTTTGTAAATAAACTCAACATTCACTGTCAGGTGGACGAGACCTATCAAAGGTACAACAGGTGTACTCTTAAAGGTTATTGTAAAGTCAAGTGTACATATGATGTGAAGTACCAGGCAATCGTCAAACACAGCTTATCATGTTTCCAAAAAAGGCAAAAAATGCATCTAGCGGATGTTACATTATGTTTTATCTCCGACTGTTACAAAGCACTGATACTGGTGAACCTTTCAGTGTTTTGAAGAAACTTTCCAATAGCAGCGATCGATCAGAAGGGTCAGGTATTTCTGCTGAGGGGTCGTGGTTGGGCCGGTTAATGCCACTGCTCTCCTTTAGTACTCTGATATCTTCTCATAGACGGTGAGGAGCTGCACCGCTAATTATCCACTGCCAGTCATGTCTTGTTTCTCCGTCATGCCCGTCGGCAATGTGCGATGTGCAGAGTGTTTTTCTTCCTGTCGTCACACCGTACAAGTCCCTGTAAACGAGCTACTATAGAACATCTCTAGTCTAATCAGAGTCATCAGAATAGCCGAGCTGTTGTAGAATTTTGTCTAATAACTAATATTTCATAATTGCAGGTGGAGCAGGAGGTTGGAACAAAAGTGGATGTTTTCTTCTGAATACCACAGATACAGAGATGAAGTGTAGCTGCAACCACTTGACCAGCTTTGCCGTGTTAATGGTCAGTATCACCATGTGTCCATTTGAGCGACGTATCTGGTCTACAGGAATGAAACGAACAACAAACCAGAAATACAAATATCTTTAATTAATAAAGAATCAGATTTTTAAAAAGGGGTTTAGACAGATTTCTGTCAAGATTTTTGTTTTATATCAGTTACACAATTACTCTGGTTGGTTTCAAGATTTAGGGTTTTTTTTTATATTTGTGAAGGACATCTCTAGAGGTGGAATTACTGACAAACTGCAGGACACCATCCTCACCTTCATCACTTACATAGGATGTGGAATTTCTGCCATCTTCCTTGCGATCACTCTTCTCACGTACCTGGCCTTTGAGTGAGTACAACAAACCCTCCTTAAATTCTTCAAGCATCAAATAATGAATGTAGTCAAGTTTCCATTTTTTTCTTCTTCTCATCTCCTCATACTTATGTCCTCAGCAAAATCCGAAGAGACATCCCATCCAAGATCCTCATTCAGTTGTGTCTGGCACTTTTCCTACTGAACATGGTCTTCCTGGTAGACGCCTGGCTGGCACTCTACACCGAGGCTGTTGGCCTCTGCATTTCTACTGCCTTCTTCCTGCACTACTTTTTGCTCGCATCCTTCACATGGATGGGTCTGGAGTCCTTGCATCTCTACCTGAGTATCGTCAAGGTTTTCAAAAACTTTGTATCACATTACATGCTGAAGTTCTCGTTGGCAGGATGGGGTGAGTTCCTACATATTTGGAGTTTTTGGAGAATTTGGGTGAATATTTGGTTTGCTGATGGTGTATTTGTGCATCTCAGGTATACCTTTAATCGTCGTTATTATTGTGATTTCGGTGGACAAAAATAACTACGGCCTCGTTACCTACGGAAAATATACCAACGGGACTGGTGATTTGTAAGTAGAACCGATATATAAAAATTAATTCAATATAATGGAGGCTTTTTTTAGACAGTTTTGTTCTTGTTTTTTCCAGCTGCTGGCTGAAGAATGATATCGCCTACTATGTGTCAGTGGTGGCCTATTACTGTGTGATCTTTGTAGTCAACATGGTCATGTTTGTGGTGGTTATGGTTCAGCTGAGACGCATCAAACGCCAAAACCCCCAAAATAACCAATACCGTAAAGGGCTCCAGGATCTCCGCAGCATTGCCGGTCTGGTTGTTTTACTCGGACTCACCTGGGGATTCGCTTTTTTCGCATGGGGCCCCGTCAACTTAGCCTTCATGTACCTCTTTACTATCTTCAACTCCTTCCAGGGTGAGAGCTCAGAACATCTGGTACTTCTCTGAAAAAGCATGCAGGAATCCTGACTTACTGTTTGTTCTTTTTATATTCAAAAGGTTTATTCATCTTCGTGTTTCACTGTGCGGTAAAAGAGAGCGTCCGGAGACAGTGGAGAACTTACCTCTGCTGTGGCAGGTTCAGACTAGCAGAAAACTCAGGTACTCTAACTCTTCTCTCTCAGACTAGATGTTTGTGTTATGTTTTGATACCTGCTCTAAATCATTTGTTCATTGTGTGTGCAGATTGGAGCCGTGTAGCAACTCAACACAACAAGAAGAGTTCCGTCGTCACTACCAACATTTCAAATAGTTCAAGGAACTCCTCCATGAGCAATGGCAGCTCGGGATTAGCCTCAAACTTCAACAGTCAGTTCTCCTGCAATTAAATATCAGTGATCATCCACAGTTATGTGAGAGTTACACTATTTTATTGCTCGACGTGGAAGTAAATATCCGCCTGTTACAAATTGAAATGGTGTAACACCTCACATCAGCTGTGGATTATCCCACGTATACTATGTTTGCTTACCAATTTCAGTTGGAAAACACCTTCCAGGCAATCAGATTTAAATATGCCATGACTGGACCATGATGTACAATCAGTAGACTATAGAATAAACGTGTTTTGGTTTGTTTTCTACAGCAGCACAGGAACCTTTCTTGAGTGAGACTTTTATATATCGTGTTAATTACAGAAGGGCGTCTCCGAGGTCTACGTTTCTTAAATAGACAACTAATGACATCACGACCTTCTGTAAACAATAAAACTGGAAATCGTTGATAATTTTTTTGGCGTTGACACGTTGTTTATTTCCTTATTGCAGACCCCCCAGTGGATGACAGCGGATTCTCATCTTCGGAAGATTCCAACAACCTCGTACATAGAGCACAAAACTAAAGTTTTGTTAGATGGAAGATGCAGCCACCACTTGTTTCCGGTTCCAGAGAAAACTTCTTTCAGGAATAAAATGTGAAACACAGGAATTGAAGTACCTGAACTCTGCCGCCTTCATCGCCTCATACATTAATAGATGAAGCCGAAAAGGGAAAAATGTAGAACATTATAATGGAGATTAATGTCATAATGATGTTGAAGAAAGATCACTGCTCCACACTGGATTGTTTGGTGTTTGGTGCACGGATGCGTAAAGGACCAGTGAATAAATAGAGCTTTGACTCTTCTTGGGGTTTTAAATATTAAATAATCCCGATCCAGTTTATAAACAGGTGATGAGACTCTACACCACACATGGATAAAAAAAATTGGAACAGTGAAATTACAGCTGTGGGGTTTTGAGAGCAAAATATTTAATGAAACAGAAAATAATGTAGAAAAAAAACTACCTAAAGAAAAAAACTGCCGTATGTGAAAGATGTCATTATGACAAGCATGCAGTATTACACATTATCTACAACCAATCTAAAAACCATTCATCATTTATAGACTTCAGAGACTGAAATACATTTTCTTTGTGTGTGTGTGTGTGTGTGTGTGTGTGTGTGTGTGTGTGTGTGTGTGTGTGTGTGTGTGTGTCCATGTGTTCCATGTATTGACAATATACAATAGTTGATTAACTCGTCTTTGGTACACTAATGTCGGAGACGATGAGCGTTAATGATGTGTTGTTCTTTTGGGAATGATTTTTTCATGGAGGAAAAAAAAAAAATATGTAAAACAGAGAAATATTATTCTGTAAAATTAATTTTAATGTCTGAATTTGGTTATTTATTAAATATGGTACATCTTTAAAAAATATATTGGTCATACGATTGATCTGTAATGGAATGGCATCACAGAACGTGGTTAGAATAGATGAAGAAATGAAAACTACATGATTAATTATGATTTATTGAATAAACTGTAAAAGGTATGTAAGGTTTTGGTCCTGAATTTCTTTTTAAGTTTTAAAATTTATGACTATGAGATTTATGGTTTCTATTTATTTTTTTTATTAGATCATGTTTGGGACAAATTATGTATGTTCTTTAAAGTCATTTTTAATTATAAAAGGTTTTTTCTCACTGTTAAGCACTTTTAACTGTATTTTAAATTTATTAAAGGTTTAAGCTTCTGTAAATAAATGCTCCTTCTTCTTATTGTTATTATTATTATCTTCTCTTCTTCCTCTTCTTCTGCTTGTTCTTCTGTAACCCATACATTTATCTGGTACATCTTGTAAAATTTGGTGCACTGATTTTAACAGGTTGGAAGAACATTCTCACCCAATTTTAGTAAATGCGCCCTCTGGTGGATACATAATAATACAGCACTAAAGAATCTGAGCTGAAATATCTAAGCCGTTTATCAAATGCGCCCTCTGGTGGATCATTGACAATACAGCACAAAAAGTTCAGGTTCTTAATTCAGACAATTTGTCAGGTCTTTTTTTTATTATTTAAACATCTGCTTTTAACTTTTGCATGCTGTTAAAGATGTTTTAAATAAATCAGTGTACATTTCCCAATAATAAAAATTAGCATTTGATAAAAATAACATTTAACTTTTAAATATTTAGACCATTGTCACTAATAAATGTATTTAATCATAGAACTTAATCCGCATAAACAATCAATATTAATGAAGAGAACACTGGACAGTGACACTGAACTCCTTCCACAAACTTGTATTTTTTGTAACTTGTCACGATTCCCATTGCGATTGTAAAAGAACCGTCCTGTTTTCCTTCTGACTTCAGGTTCTCGTTGAGATTTTAGGTGTAGATGCTCCAGTAGATGATGTTGAACGTAAGGTAAGCAAGAGGAAACAGGATCCTCGAGTACGAGTCGATCATGTAGCTGTTGCTCATGAGAAGGTGGAGGTGGTGTCTCAGACGTGGTGTTTTGTGCAGACGTGTGCCAAGCGTAGGTGGAGCTTCAGGCACGCTGGAGTTCTGGGAGGACACGGGAGGTTCCACGCCGAGATTCGTCATCTGAGGGAAGGCGCTGAGATCGATGTCAGTGTCATGGAAGCAGCCATCAAAGGCCATTGCCTGAGAAGCGTCGAATCTGGAGAGCTGCAGAAAGGAAGCAAGTGTCGTTGCAACAATTTCTATGGATGCCATACAGGTTTTTAACCAGCAGGGGGTGACATTTCAATCGTTTATTTAAAAATAAACATTATTATTATATACTTTCATATACTTTTCACAAAGCCACGCCCACCTTATATAGCAAATAAATCTAAACTTGATGTTTGCAAAGACACGCCCACTAACGTTATTAATGTCACACAGCTCCACCCAGTAACTGGAATAATTTTTAATTATATTAATAATTTTAATCTAATTATAGATGCTTCACAAAGCTCCGCCCTCCTACTGTATTTTTTAATCTAAATATAGACCATTCTCAAAGCCTTGCCAACTAATTATATAAACTTTAAAAGAAATCTGAAATAAACCTTTCACAAAGCCCCGCCCACATATTAGACATTCTAAAATAAATCTGATGCAGACTCCTCAAAGCCCCGCCCACTAATTGGGGGAATTAGGGAATTGGATTTAATTGAAAGGTAATTGAATTTTAGCAAAGCATCAATTAAAGCTTAAAGAAATCGAAGTGAATATGCAACATTGACGTGTTGATGTGAAGAAGAGGACGTCACAACCTTTCCCTTCTTCATCTTCTTCATCTCCTCCACAGTGGTGAAGTAATTGACAGCAGCGTACTCAATGACTGACAGGAAGACAAACAGGAAGCTGACCCACAGGTAGATATCCACCGCTTTTACATAGGACACCTGGGGCATGGAGGCAGACACGCCCGTGATGATGGTCGACATGGTCAGGACCGTGGTGATTCCTGGAACAGACAGACGTCATGTGACTGAATAATAAAAACAATCAACTTTTCATGTTTAAGATTCAGTGAGTGATTAATGGCTATAAATAGAAAAAACTCTTCCATGTTAATTGCTTTTGTTCCCCACATGTTATTAACTCGACCTGTGCAGGCAGAGCAGATGTTTACTTACTAAATAATTGAAATTATTTTAACAGGAGATATTGTTACATCACTTATTAAACTAAATAGAATAAAAATCTATAAATAAAAACCTGCTCTTTCCGTGATGAGTTACTTTTAGCAAAGAATTTGTATAAATGCAGGTGATTGGCTGCGACAGAGGATCTGCTGTGAGTTAAAAGTTGTTTAGAAAAAATGTATCTGGGGGGTTGATATGGGGCTGATATGAGGAGTGATATAGGGGGTGATTTGTAGCTGATATGAGGGGTGATATGGGGCTGATTTGAGGGGTGATATGGGGCTAATATGGGGGCTGATATAAGGAGTGATATGAGGGGTGATATGGGGGACTAATATAGGGCTGATATAAGGGGTGATATGGAGGATGATATGGGGGGTGATATGGGGCTGAGATGATGGGCGATATGGGGACTGATATGAGGAGTGATATGAGGGGTGATATGAGGGGTGATATGAGGGGTGATATGAGGGGTATATGAGGGGTGATATGATGGTGGTATGAGGGGTGATATGAGGGGTGATATGATGGTGGTATGAGGGGTGATATGAGGGGTGATATGATGGTGGTATGAGGGGTGATATGAGGGGTGATATGATGGTGGTATGAGGGGTGATATGAGGGGTGATATGATGGTGGTATGAGGGGTGACTGATATGAGGGGTGATATAGGGGGTGATTTGGAGCTGATATGGGGGCTGATATAAGGAGTGATATGAGGGGTGATATGGGGGACTAATATGGGGCTGATATAAGGGGTGATATGGAGGATGATATGGGGGTGATATGGGTAGTGATATGGGGCTGAGATGATGGGCTATATGGGGACTGATATGAGGAGTGATATGAGGGGTGATATGAGGGGTGATATGATGGGTGATATGAGGGGTAATATGAGGGTTGATATTAGGGGTGATATGAGGAGTGCTATGAGGAGTGATATGAGAAGTGATATGATGGGTGATATAAGGGGTGATATGAGGGGTGATATGATGGTGGTATGAGGGGTGATATGAGGGGTGATATGAGGGGTGATATAATGAGTAATATGAGGGGCGATATGATGGGTGATATGAGGGTTGATATTAGGGGTGATATGATGGTGGTATGAGGGGTGATATGAGGGGTGATATAATGGTGGTATGAGGGGTGATATGAGGGGTGATATAATGAGTGATATGAGGGGTGATATGATGGGTGATATGAGGGGTGATATGAGGGGTGATATGGGGGGGGGTGAAGGAAGTAGTTTAATATTGTGGAATGTTTGATTTGGTGTAAACTGTATTTTATGAACTGTTTCAGGTCACAAGGCAGCAGTGGGTTTAGTGTAAGCCACAGTGTAATCAGATTGAAATGCTAAACATAATAGTGTTTGTGTGTGTGTGTGTGTGTGTGTGTGTGTGTGTGTGTTTGTGTGTGTGTACCAAGTGAGACGCGAGCAGGCACGGCCCGTCTGTCGATCCAAAACGACACCCAGGAGAGCACGACCATTAACATTGTGGGAAAGTAGGTCTGCAGCATGAAGAAGAAAATGTGTCTCCTGAGGATAAAGTTGATGTAGAGTCTGTTGTACCAACCTGAGGAGAATCAGAGACAAAACCCGAGTCATTACTCAGCACTTTCAGCTCCAAATGAAGCATCAGCAGCTCCAAAAGGAAAATAAAACAAGAAAACACACACAGTACCAGTACTGCTGTAAAAAGCCAAACCGCTGGAAGGCTTGAACTCTTCTATAAAGAACTGTGAGAGGACGATCTCATCGGTCCTGAGAGAGTCGTTTCCGTTCTTCCAGTACAGCATGAGGTCGTTTTCATTATAAGCATCTGCGGGACAAAGAGTGAACTTTTGTTTAAAAATTAGTTGGAACTGTAAATAAGAAATTACCAGATGATTGATTTTTAGGTATGAAGATCAGTGAAAAGGATTTAAAAACTCATTTCAGTTTCACCAAAACTATTGGGACACCTAGATTTTTGTTTCTTCCCCAAACCGTTAGCACAAAGTTGAAGGCACATAATTGTATCAGACGTCTTCAGATACATAAAACATATGTGAGCTTTTGTAGTTGTGTTCATGATCTTTTAACGAATACTTTCTTCTCAACCTCGGGTTCTCAAGGTAAACACACTTCTTGGCCAAAAGTAATGGGACACCTGTTTTTTCCACCGAGATCTGCTTCTTCTTCAAACTGTTACTACAAAGTTGGAGGCACGCAGCTGAATCAGACATCTATAGATGCTGTTGTATGAAATTTTCCCTTCACTTGAACTAAGAGACCCAAACCTGTTCCAGCATCTCAGTGACCCTGGGCACAAAGCCAGCTCCATGAAGATCTGCTTTCCATGGGTTGGAGTAGAAAATCTCTTGCTATAGAGCTCCAAACCTATTGAATACTTTTAAAATGAATGTGAATGCTGATTGCACCCCAGACCTTCTCACCTTCACTTCAATCTCCCAAAGCACACTCCAAAATCTAGTGGAACATCTTCCCAGAAGAGTGGAGTTTATTATAACAGCATATGGAGAATTTATGTGGAATAGGATGTTAAAGCAGAAGCTCAGGTCTTATGCTCAGGTCTCCCCAGACATTTGGCCATAATATGTTCATACTAAAGGATTAAATCTTTAAAATGGAGATTTATTTTGTTCTGAAGGAAAAACACTCACAGCTCTCCAGCTCCAGAGAACAGTTCTGAGTGTCCAGAGGAAAGCTGCTGAAGTCCATGGAGCACTGAGCCGTCACTGTGATCCTGCAGCAGAAGATAAGCAGAAGATTAACTTTTGTTCTTTATGAGGATTAGCTCGCTGCTTTCCTTCACAAAACACATCACACAGTCAGAGCTTTAACACTTCAACAACATCTCTCCACACAGTGCAGTTTCCAAATAACCAACAATTTTTTGTTTTGTTTATTTATTTTTTTGTCCATTTATAGCTACATTTCATGTTGTGGAAGATAAAACAAATGTTTTCGTTACCTGCGTTACCTTTCTTTTTGTTCTTTCTTTGTTTCTGACTGTTACAAAGCACTGACACTGGAGACTCCTTCTACGCTCTTTGTGAACAAACCATCACTCACACCGAATAATTGTTATATTTGTTCTAATTTGGTGCAATAAATAAAACATGAGGGGTCACCTGACGCTATAGAGAACATTGCCATCTGGGTAAACCCTCAGCATGATGTTCTCCATGGTGGTGTCGTGAATGAACGAGCGCTTGGAGTGGACAAAGAACACATCAGGAACCCAGATTTTCTTCGCCAAACGAGCGTCAAAGGTGCGGCTCAGGTTGTTTCCTGCGGGAAAAGCCAGACGCTCATCTTTCCAGTAGTGCCTCAGGTACAGCGTCATGGTGAAGTCCTGAGGAACAAACAGGAACCGTATTCACACCGGCATTCGAATCCAGGGTCAAAGCTCTAGATAAAAACAAAAAGGAAACAATGACGCGATTACCATGTTGACCTCTGAGATGCTGTCTAAACTCTCCACTTGTACGTCGATACCCACAGGGATCGCAGAGCCTGTGGAGAGCAGAACAAAGCAGTTGTGGAACTTGACATGCAGGTGAAGACAAAAGAGCGAGAAAAGCATGAACACAGCTTTCAGTGTCCTTGAAATAGGAGAAGGTTTGGAGGTATTGTATTGAGAGTACAATGTGATGTCCAGTGTGCTGAAATACACACCTGAAGGTAGACTGATGTTACTGAGAAATCTAACTGAGGCAAGAACTTCATCAGATTTCATTCGTGTTTGTTCATCCAAAAAATCTTGTTTAAAATCTTGTGTAAATCTTATGGCGTATAGACTCTACAAAAAAAAACTTCAAGAAAGTGTGGAGCAACAGGCTCCAAGAATGGTTTAACAATAAATTTCTAAACATCTCATTACACATGAGCTCCATTTTTCTGGGAAGATGTTCCTCTAAATTTTGTGTAGATTTTGTGGTGATTCATTGAGCCACAAGGGTCTTAGTAAAGTCAGGTACTGATGTAGGTGAGTTGAGGAAAGCTATTCAAAAGGGTTTTGAGCACCATAGCAGGAGATCTTTCCAAACCATGGAAAGCAGATCTTTATGGATCTGGCGTTGTACACAGGGGCAGTGTCATGCTGGAACAAGTTTGGGTCTCTTAGTTCAAGTGAAGAAAATATTTCATGCAACAGCATCCAAAGACGTCCGATAGAATTGTGTGCCTCCAACTTTGTAGCAAGAGTTTGAAGAGGAAACACATCTGGTTTGGAAAAACCAAGTGTCCCAATACTTTTGGCAGGTATTTACCTTAAAAACCAGATGTTAAGGAGGAAGTATTCTCAGAGTTGTAGGAACACGTCTCTCACCACAACTACTTCTTTTACACACATTCTTTACAAGAATGAGGTTTGATGTTGTGATGATGGTTGGAGGCGTGTATTTGTGGAACCCAGGAGCAGGGGGGCGTGTCAGTGGGAGAACAAATAAAGTAGTAAAAGTTTTTAATCACCGCTTCAGCGTACGGATCTGTTTTTACAGCAGTGTGAAACGATGCGGTGACGTTCCTGAAGAACACGAGTCTGAAACTTCTGAAACACAGCAAGGAACTTCTGATGAACAAGAGGGAAGCTTCAGAAGCTAAAAAATATAAGGGGATAAAATGTGGTTGGAATTCCTTCTTCTTCTTTTTATGTTTTTTTCTTCCTCCTTTTCTTCTTTTTTTCTTATTTTTTCTTATTATTTCTTTCTTTTTTCCTCTTCTACTTTTAATCTTTCCTTTTTCATCTTCTTCTTAGCATTATTATTTTATTACAGGAGAGGGCAAAAGTTTGTGCACCCCGAGGACAAAATAAAAATACTAAAGTTTCCTGTTGCATTTTCTTTCTTACTTCTTTTTTATTTTTTTTATTTTTAAGTAAAAATAAATTTTTACTTACTGTACCTGTAGCTTCTTTTTTAAAAGTTATCAAATGTCCATGAACAAATTCTTGTTTAGGTTTTAGCATCACTAAACACTTCCTTCACCAGCTTCTCTGTTTCTTCTCTTTCTTGAAGTTCATAAAACTATATAAACCCCTGATATAAAAAGGCATAAAAGATTTTAGGAGTTCCCTCTGACTCCTTCAAAGATCCATAAATAATAGTAAATATTGAAAGCAACAATAATTGTGTGGATCGTCTGCTAGTGAACACCTTCTGACCAATCAGATTCAGTTGTTTTCTGAACAGTTTTCTGAACAGCTTTCTGAAGGCCCTACATAGATTACAAGCCCTACAAGATACATTTCCAGGAACAAGAACATAAAACTAAATCAGGACTGTTTCCACGATTCTTTTATTTACTCTATAACCTGAAATAAATTTTGATCCTCCTCTTCTGCACCTGCTCTAACAAACCTGAACTATAATCCAGATTAACACCCACGAGCGACTGTACATCTGGGACTCAGGTAGCTGTGGTGTTATTTGCGTCGCATGGAATCTGGATCAGCTCTAAATTTAAGACATTTTTGAGTGTTGATTATTTCCGTGTGCTCTCTGTGAAGGTGATGAGATGCTGAGACAACCAGTGAAGGATCAGGGGAAGTTCTCATGGTGGTGAGAGGATCTGACCTCCGAATCCTGGTCGCATGGCAAAGTCGTGTTCCTCGATCCTCAGCAGCTGCTCGGTTTTGATCAGGAGAGATTTGGTGCTGTCCTGTTTTTTCAGCTTGTAGTCGATTCGTCTAAGAGAAAGAGAGAGAGAGAGAGAGAGAGAGAGAGAGAGAGAGAGAGAGAGAAAGAGAGAGAGAGAAAGATAGACAGACAGACAGAGAGAGAGAGAGAGAGAGAGAGAGAGAGAGAGAGAGAGAGAGAGAGAGAGAGAGAGAGA
>MU551652.1:60209-93024 GCA_024362625.1 Silurus asotus
ACACAAACACACACACACACACACACACACACACACACACACACACACACACAAAAGCAGAATGAGGCTATTGTAATTGGAGGGTGGTGATGTAATCTTTAAGTTCAGTTCAGGACTGGTGTTTGCACATCTGGAACACTTTGTAGTATTTACAGTATAAAAACACGATTTCCTCAAAAATTCCTCATAAAATATATTTTTCATGTAGTAATGTTTTTCCATCATTTCCTTCTCTTTTCTTTTCTCTTCCCTTTGTATTTTAATTTTCTGTTTTTTTTCCTCTGCTTTTTTCTTTCCCATTTTATTCATCCTGCTTTCTAACCTGCCTCCATTTATACTTTTTTTTTTCTATTTTTTATTCTTTTTTTTATATCCCTTAGTATTATCTCTCTCCCTGCTGTCTCTTTCTTTTTTTTTCTGTTCTTTCTCATTTGTCTTCTTTCCTTCGTTTTTTTTTGTCCTCCACATTTCTTCTCTCTCTCTCTCTTTCTTCCATCTTTTCTCCCCTCTCTTTTTTAATGGTCTGTAAAATGTAACTATAAAAAAAATATTTAAAAAAAAAAAAGGAAAGAAGAAATGGAAGAAAAAAGAAAGAAACAAACAAACAAACAAACAAAAGGGCGGTTAAAAGAAAGTAAATAAATAAGGAAGGAAGGAAGGACAAGTCTCCATTGAGGTGATACATGACTTGAAATATATAAGCCAAAATATAAAAACCTGCACTACAGCGCCCCCACTAGGCTGATCAGACTCATCTCTCTAAGGTTCTATCATAAATTTGTGTTTTTTTTTTATAACCCTAAAAGTGGATCTGCTTCAGCTTTTCATTCTCCAAAGCATTAATACAAATACGAACGTCATCATCAGGAGCAGACAAGGTTTCGATTTCAGGAATTGCTTTAAAGTTTTGTTATTCAATCTGGTCCAAACTCCACCCATGATGAGGTTGAGGAGAAGGAGGAGAAGGTTCAGGAGGAGGAGGAGTGTGAACGGGTCTTTGCAATGCAACATTTTTTAAAGGTGTGTTTGGAAAAGAACCTGTCCATCTCGTTGCAACTGAAATCCTTATCGCTATCGACAACTGCAGTAACTCACTTTAGAATCACATACACATACACACCTACACACAGATACACACACCTACACACACCTACACACACATACACACAGATACACACAGATACACACAGATACACACAGATACACACAGATACACAACAACCAACAGACGTGAGTATATTTACCTTTTTAATTATAAAGGTATGAGGAGTCGGAGGAGACTTTCTGTAGGTTTTTAGCTCCAGTCTGATTATGTGTTGGTGTTGAGGTTGGTTGAGGTTGATTTTGGTGTTGAGGTTGATTCTGGTGTTGAGATTGACTTTGGTGTTAATGGTCTTGAAGATGATTTGAGGCTTGATGGTGTTGAAGCTGATATTGGGGTTGATGTTGGTGTTGATGTTGAGGATGATTTTGGTGCTGATGGAGTTGAGGATAATTTTGTTCTTGATGTCAGTGTTGAAGCAACAACAGCTACTCTAAAAGAACCCTCTCTGACAGACACACACACCACACAAGGTTCCACAAAGAGCATTTCCACAACAGAACCCAACTACATTCTGAATTAAACCTTTTTTCTGGACTTGCGACAGTTTCTACATACTGAACCAGGAGGAAAAGGATTTTTCAGCTATAATTTGGAGTTACTCGGCTACTACACCATTTTTGAAAGAGTTCTTCAAGGTTCTTTAACATGTTGATTGCATGATAAAGGGTTCTGGGAAGGGAAACTTACTAAAAAGGTTCTAGGTATTAAAATGGAAATAAAGGGCCAAAATTAGAAAATTGGATCAGACCCTCTACACACAAAATCGGCAATGAAACAAAGTCTTCATATTCAATGACCAGAAATTAGGAAGCAGCAGTTTTTATATCTGGGAAAAAAATCCAAATTCAGTTTTAATCTAGATCCAGGTGTAAATCGGATCCGTGACCTGCCACTCTGATGGTAATACAGTAATTAAACAGGAATGCGGTGTCAGCACTGAGGTTTGGCAGCGTGACATGCAGCAGATGTGTGTGTGTTTCTCATCTGACTGCAGAAAAAGTTCATCAGATCTGCACCTGGAGATTTTCTGTCTTCTGATGAGTCACAGGTGACATCCAGAGGTTTCCCTTGAAGACATGCTGATGCGCATTCATTCACTTTATTCACACTCTAACAAACACTGATGTTTTTAGTACCGACACGTAGGTCATTAAACATCAGAGCGACTAAAACGTCAAAAAGACGAGATGTAAACAAACTCGAATGGAATGTACGGTGTGTGTGTGTGTGTGTGTGTGTGTGTGTGTGTGTGTGTGTGAAGTATATGCTTAATGAAGAACCTCTGGAAGATGTAGGTTGTAGACATGGTTTGAAGGCTGATAGAGACTTCATGTGGAAGTTCATTCCACCACCCTGATGCCAGAACAGAGAAGAGTCTGGAAAAATGTCTTCCAAAGGTAGAGAGTTTGAGTTTTGTATTGGCTCTGTGGGCAAGCTTTAGAGGTTTAAATCTGATACAGAGGCTGCAGAAAGCCAGTGGTGGAAGCATGGCAGAGGGGAGGTTTGGAGGTGTGGAGAACCTTGGAAGGTTAAAAAACAAGTCGTGCGGCTGAATTCTGGAATGGTTTCAAAGGTCGAACGCCTTTCAGAGCTTTTGCTTCTGTTCTGTACCGACCAGGAACCAAATCCTGTATATTTTGTTTATTTTCTCAGCCTTTGTTTGCTCAGACACGTCATGTCACGTTCCTTGCTGAACGCTGAGAGCTTTTGTGTGGAAACCAACAGCAGGGTTTCTCGGCCATGAAGGTCTCCATACAGAACCCATGTCCAAGGAACCACGAAAGAACTCCTTCAGGACTACAGCAAATATTCAGTGTATATGAAGTTTAAAAGTGAATGAAGATTAAATTATTAATAACATTCATGATCATATTAACAACATCAACAAACAGAGAAACAAACAAACAAATGATTAATAGTCAAATAATTATTCATAGGAATAAATAATGCAAATGAAATGGAGATAAAACAGAAATTATTTATCATCATAAATAAATTAAAACAAAGAATTAACGAGTAGTCAAATTAAAGAAATACAAATAACGATGTTTTTATCACCATCATCAATAAACAAATAAATAAAAATAATAATGGTGTTTATTAATTCATCATCATCATCATCATCACAGTGATTTCCTGTAGCAGAGCTCCAGTTGTACATGATACCGTTTCCTCCAGAAAGACACCAAAAGAACAATTAATTGTTGATGATTGTTTCCTCTGAACCGCTAAATATTTTTATAGATCATTTCCAAAAAGCTAAATATGAAGTTGTGAATGTGATGAGTACAAACGTATACTTTTGTACATTACAGAAGTTTGTATGAAGGTTTCTGAGATGATGTGTAGTAACACCTCTGGTCCTCGTGTTCACAGTGACGTCGGCGATGAGAACTTCTGCACATGTCTGGACCTGCGTGCTTCTCACCTGCTTTCTGACGAAGGCAAATGGAAACGCTGAGGGTGAGGTCAAAGGTGTAGAAAAAGTTAAGGTCTTTACATGTTGAAGGAAACCGGTTGGAACACAGTGTGAAGACATGTCCGTACAGGAGCTCATAAAGGAACCTTTAAATTAATAAATAATTCCAGGAGCTCTGTAACTGAAAGAGACTTTGAGAGACTCCTGAATCCAACATCATATATCTAATCCTTCTTTTATCACTAGTCTCTCAGGTGCCAGTGTGAAACCTCGTGATCTCCACGTTGGATCTCGATTGTTCTGTATTGGATATTTTCCTGAGGGTGCACACATTTTTGCACTCCATTGTATTTCCACTGAGTCTTTTTGTCATATATCACAGGGAAACCTGATATCGATATTGGATACTATTTTTTGTTCACACCCAAAACCTGTAATTTTGTTCCCAGACCTTGAAGAAAGAATTCAGGAATGTAGACGAGAGTAATTATTCAGCCGATTCTCACTAATCCTGAGATGAAAGATGGCTCGTGTGTAGAGGATTAGACTTAGAAACTGAGAGAGTTTCAGAGCTTCAACCCTGATATCTGTATTTGTCTTCTGTCAGATGTGACTGTAACGTGTCAGTACTCTGAGGACTGCCTCCTTCCCTGTAGCTTCACCCCTTCGGGCGAAGACGAGGTCCGCTGGTTCAAGCAGGATGTCCAGATTTATCCTCAGACACCAAACATGGAGAACTACAGGGCGTCTGTTTCGGTTCCTGAGCTGTCGCTCGGCAACGCGTCGATCCTCCTGCATCGATGCGACCTGAACGACAGGGGGCGCTACAGGTGTCAAGTGAAAAAGAAGGAAAGAACAGACTACTCCTTTGTCACAATTAGAGTAGAAGGTGAGTCACTTTGATTCCTCTCATTAAGAGGTAAGTTACATCGCTCCATCCAGGCGACTCGGGTCTTTTAATTCCGTTCACCAATCCAATATGTTTACTGACACTGGAGACTCCTTCCATCACTATAGAGTTAAAAAAAGACATGTTCTTACCAACATCTAACCAAACATCTTCTTCTGTTTATTCCAGCCCCCATCCGCTCCGTGGATATTCAGATGACTCGTCTGAGCGGTTATGAGGAGGTGATGTGCTCCACGAGCGATGTTTACCCCCATCCTTACATCTCCTGGTCCACCGATTCAGCCACGCCCAGCGAGACACTTAAATACACCACAAGAATAATGTCCGACTACAAGGGGCTGTACAGTGTGGAGAGCAAACTGAAGAAGCTTGTTAACCAAAGCAGCCTCACCTACGTCTGTACCATCAACTCGTCCTCTGCTGATCAGATGTGGACAGCATCACTGTCTGAGAGAGGTCTGATCACCAGAAAATACATCATCATCTCTAAGCCTCATGAGGTTTCCCTCTTTATGTTTCTCACTGGCTTATGTCCTGATTGGTCTGGAGATAAAAAAAAAAAAGCACACAAAAAAAAAAAGGGAATTTTTTACATTTAAATCCATAAATACTTTTAAAGAATTCAAATGTTTGTTACTCCTAAAGTCCTGATTTTACATGTTTGTTGCTTTTTCTTAGTCCACAACAACGTCACGATCACATCCAAGCTCGAAACAGTCTCCACCTGGAGCCAAATAAACTCCTCTGAAGGTCAGAACCTCACCATCCCCTGCAGAAGCCCCTGGAACCTGCAAAACTTTACATTGACCTGGTCCTTCAGAAGAGCAGACATGTCCAGCAAAATCAGCACCTACGACAGCAGGACGCAGCAGATCTCCAACCACTGGAACGTCACGGCTTTGCTCGAACCCCAGTTCTTACAGGCAGGAGACGGATCCTTGAGACTGCTCGGTGCCCGGAGCCTGGAACACACGGGAGAGTTCACCTGTAACATCTCAGCGCTCCAGAGGAACTGCGTAGGACACACCAGGGTCACCGTCACTGCACCCGGTCCTGAAAGTACAGTAGATCATCAGATTGTTTTAAATTACGGAGTGAAATGTAATCAGGGGTCATGTGACCTGAACTAATCGCTGTAATAATAATAATAATAATAATAACAATAATAATAATAATTATAATTATAATAATAATAATACTTTTATAAAGATATAAATAATAAATAAATAAAATATTTATCATAAAACAACAATAATAAAATAATAATAATATTATATAATAATAAATTAATATTTAGAGTTCAGTCTGTAATTTTCTCAGAGAAGAAGCGAAAAAAAAAACACGCCACGTCCGATACAGAATACACGCACACACACACACACACACACACACACATGCGCGCGCACACACACACACACACACACACACCACACACACACACACACACACACACACACACACACAATTGAGCATCACATTTTTTCCTTCACTTCCTTCACAGACCCAAACCTGTTCCAACATGACAGTACATCAGTACCTGACTTTACCAACACCCTTGTGACTGAATGAAGCACAACAAAACCTTCACAAAATCTAGTGGAACATCTTCCCAGAAAAATGGAGTTCATCATAACAGTGAATGAAGAATAAATGTGATGCTGTTTATACTCGTGTCCACAACCCTTAAGCCTTTAAGTGTAACTTATAGTGAATATTTTTGTAAGAAGGAGCAGAAGCACGATTTAGAAACAAGTTTTTTCCTCCTCACAGATGGAATTCATGATGTTTTCTTTTCCTCTAGATAAAGATCTGAAGACAAAAAGCCACACACCGTTGTGGATTCCTGTCACCGTCGTTCTCGGCACCATCCTCATCACTGTAGCTGTTATAGTAGCAATAACGAAATTACAAAGTGAGGAAATAAAGTCTCGAAATGAAGAATAAATTATTTTTACATTATTCATGTTTTTTGGCTAAATAATAATCGAGTTTTGATTCTTCTCTGTAGACAAGTTCAGACAAACCGCAGGCGCAGGAACGGCCCGATATTCCCGGGAGGTCAAAGGTAAAGAAATCATTCATGAATTAAAGAAAGTAAATAAGAGTCAAATGTGAACAGATGCAGGAAGTGACACGTGTCTGTGATTTACAGTTTCTGTTAACAAGAGCGAAGAAATAACAGAAGGAAGCCATTTAAATCCTGATCCAACCAAAGAGGGGAACACGTGAGGAGAACCACAAGGTTGCATTTTCTACATTTACATTCATGGCATTTAGCAGATGCTCTCATCCAGAGTCACTTATTTATACAACTGAGCAGTTATGGAGATAGGGGCCTTACTCAGGGACCCAGGACTGAGATTTTAACTCATGACCTTCAATGCCTTACCCACTATGCTCCAACCTCCATCTTCTGCAATTGCACAAACACCTTGAAGAACCGAGAGCAGAACCTGAGCTGCATTAGATCATCTCAACAACAACAACACGGGATTTTTACTTTAATACAGTCTATGAAAAATGATTTTTATGTCTATTTCTTATTTTTTAAACAAAAAGAACTTATTTTATGATTAAACATCTACAGTTTTACTAATATTTACATCTGTGTTTTGATATTTTTCTGTTTTTTTTATATTGAAGAAGAAGAAGAAAAGTCGTAATGTGTATTATGATAAAGCACAGGGGGCGCTATCACACTCTGTGTGTGTGTGTGTGTGTGTGTGTGTGTGTGTGTGTGTGTGTGTGTTTTGGTGTATTAACTATGATAGACCAGAAGGGGAGCTGTCCTTCTATGTGTTCGTGTGTAGTATATTTTAAGTGTATTAGCTAAAATCGACCACAGGGGGAGCTGTGTCTCAAATCAATCAAATAAAATTTTATTTGTCACATACACATACAAAGAGAGTACGACATGCAGTGAAGTGCTTTTTACGACTGTCCAGCATTTAAGCATAAAATTAGTAGAATTAAGGATAAAAATAAAACCAAAAATGGTAGATACATAAAAAGTATAAACTATATAAAATATATGTATTTACATGGATGCGTATGGCAGATATATTTACAGTACAGCTTAAAGTAATTTAGTGATTGTCGTTAAAGAGTCCATGTGCAGTGTGATGTGGTATAAAGTGGCATTGTGCAGTTCAAGTCCAGAGTTAAAGTGACAGTAAAGAGATTAAAGTGTCATAGTGCAAAAAAGTGTGAAGAAATGAGTGAAGATGGAGAGAGAGGTCCAGTTTTGGATCCTGCGTGTTTCCTGGTTTAAACTCCGAATGGCCAGGAGCTCCTCCTCATTCTCTCTGTGTTTGCTTTTAAGGAGCAGAAGCATTTCCCTGAACACAACAAAGAAAAGAGTCCATAGTTTGGATGGCTGAGGTCCTTCACAATCTTCCTGGCCCTGGTCCGGCACCGTGTGCTGTAGATGTCCTGCAGGTCAGGGAGCTCGGTGTGGATGGTGAATTCAGCTGACTGCACCACCCTCTGGAGAGTCCTGCATAGTGCTGTTCCCGAACCAGGAAGTGATGTTACCTGTCAGAACGCTCTCAATGGTGCAGGTGTAGAAAGTCTTTAGCACCTGAGAGCGATTTGAAGTCCCTTAAGCTTCTCAGATGGTATAGATGCTGCTGGGCTTCTTCACCAGGGTGTTAATGTGACTGGACTAAGACATCCTGTGTAATGTGAACACCTAGGTACTGGAAACTATCCACTCTCTCCACTGGGGTCCTGTTTATGTTTAGCGTTTGGTATGACCGCTCCTGCTTCGTGTTGAAGTCCACTATCAACTCCTTGCTTGCTGATGTTCAGGAGAAGATTGTTCTCCTGGCACCATCTCTCCAGGTTTTTAATCTTCTGTAGGTAGGCCGTCTCCCTGTTGTTGGAGATCAGGCCCACCACAACAGTGTCGTCAGCAACTTGATGATGGTGGTGAAGTTGGAAGTGGCCACACAGTCATATGTGTACAATGAGTACAGCAGGGGGCTTAGAACACAACCCTGGGGAGCTCCAGTGCTGAGGGTAAGGGTAGGTGAAATGTGTTTGCCCACCCGTGCTGCAGCAACCAGTCTAATAATCACCCATAGGGAAATTGTGAAACCTGCCTCGCCTTTATCGGCCGTGGAGATGATGAGATCTTCCACTATATTACATCATGGTTAATGATCCTCGACGTGAAGGACGGGTCATCCACAGCACACTGACGGAGATCTTTGCAGATTTTAATGGGGTGCTTCCGGTGACTGTGCGTGGAGGCATCTGTAGGTGTGTTACAAAACTTTTGCTGGACCTTCGCCTCAGCCTCGGAATGCAATGCTGAAAAACTGGTCCGATTCCTTCACTCTTTTTGACAACAGGAAATTAAAAGAAAAGAAAAAGGAAAGTAACAATCAGTACTCAGTGCTCAAGAGTTCTGAACATCATGAAGCAGCAGATTTGGACGTTTGTGCTGTTTTGGTCGATGTCACTGAGCACCGGAGCGGGTGAGTAGAACCTTCACACTGTATTAGATGTTTCTGTGTCACTGTCAGTGAGATCATTAATCAGCTCCAAATAACACACAGAGTTTCTCATTTGTCTGATGAACAGCTGAGAGAGAGAGAGAGAGAGAGAGAGAGAGAGAGAGAGAGAGAGAGAGAGAGAGAGAGAGAGAGAGAGAGAGAGAGAGAGATTATCCCTATCAAATATTCTTTAATAATCTGTGCTGTGAAATAAGGCTGTAATGTAAAAGTTTTAAGATTAAACTTTAATTCTTTTTAGACTAGAAAATCAGAACTTCAGGGATCATTATGAAGCAGGAGATTTGGGCTTTTGTGTTCTTTTGGATGATGCCAATGACCATTGCAGGAGGTGAGTAGAAACTTTATGACAGTGATGGTTCCTCTAAAAAGATTTTAATAACTGGATTTATTGTGAGGCTTCAAACTAATTTATTTAGAATATAATGCCTTAAATGCATACTGATGATCCACAATGCATCTAGGAGCATGTCCATTTGATTGATCAGATAAAACTGGAGCCATCTGGCAAAGTACATCAGCTGTATCATCACAGACACCAGAATAGAGAAACTTTGGACAAAGACGCAATGATCGCTACTGTGACACTCAATGATGTTTCAGTGCTGCTTTGCTGTGGCTCAGGAAACCTTTATTCTGTAGATCTACCTCACTTATAACTCCTGTGTTCTTCAAGAAGAAAATAGCCCAAAAATTGTGGATTCATCTTTATTTATTTTTTTATTTTTTTTGTCCACGTCTGTAGCCCTGGTGTGGCTCGTTTTGTAATAATTTTAGATGCTTTTCACATTTAAACCAAGAAATCTGCTATACAGATGTTTGAGACCTGCTGTTCCAGGGGATTATTTTGGTTAAGAAATTTGGTAAAAATGTAAAGAATTTGCTGATGGTAATTTTTCATCTTTAATTCACCCAGAAACCACGGTCACCTGCTTTTTCACCGCTGACTGCCTGCTTCCCTGCAACTCCACGCATCACATCATCATCATCCACTGGAACAAAGACGGGAAAGAAAATGCAGTCCATATTTTTGACAATAATTCTGATCATCTAGAGAACCAGGATGTGGATTTCCGTGGACGGACGTCTCTGTTCAGGGATCAGATCTCTCAGGGAAACGTCTCACTGCTGCTCAGAAAGGTCAGGGTTGAAGATGAGGGGATCTACACCTGCTACACGTTCTCCAGATCTGAGCAACTGGAAGAGATTATACATCTGGATGTGAAGGGTGAGATCATGAATGGAGGGATGAAGTATTTAAAAATGCTTTAGAGGGTCATAGTACAATTTTCTCAAATAGAGAGATGACTATAGAAGGTGGTTTGTTTGTGCCTCTTTCTTTCAGCCCCAATCAAAAGAGTGGAAATTAAACTCAATGATAAACAAATTAGCTGCAACGCAAGTGATGTTTACCCACAACCAATAATCTCATGGTTCAAAAATCAGGAGATGATCAGCGAGAATATGACGAACATGACGACTATAACAAGAGACACACAGGGTCTGTTCTCACTGACGAGCAACTTCAACTATAAGAAAAATGAACGTGACAGAAACGCAGATCCGTCACGCAAACGGAAGAACGAATACTCCTGCTCCTTCAGCTTCGAGGACAAGAGCCAAACTTACAACGCCAGCCTGAGACACGGTGAACATCACACACCATATCCAACACTTCAGCACCATGTGATCTAAATACAGATTATATACTAAATGCTGGATTGTGATTGGCTGGAGGTTCAGTGAGGAATCGAGTGAAAAACAGCAGCTGAAACGTGACATAAATCTCTTTTCCCTCCCTCATGTAAATAAATGTAATCTTCTGGCACTACTTTATCTCGATCTGCACTCGTACGAACTCCCTGGAACACCTCACAACTCCAGCTGAATCATTACTTACATGCGAAAGCACGAGCAGAACTTTAACAAACATTTTCTATTTTTGCAGACAAAGTGAACATTTATTCAGGACAGGACGCTAGAATTTGCTGTCCTGTCGCTCATGGAGATGCTGGAGATTACATCATCACCCTGAGATTTGGAGAGTCTTCCACCATTCTGGAGTCACACCAAACTAACATCTCCATTAATTGGTCAGGAATAAGTGTCCATCTGGCACATGACGGAAACGTCACGCTTTACGACCTGGACATGAACAAACATGCAGGAAACTACACCTGTGAGATGTTTACTGAACAGTCCTTTACTCAGGTGGTGCGAACCTCCGTGCACATCATATCAGGTGATGCTCAAAGACCTTCACAGCTTTAATGCTCCATATATTGAGCAGTTTTGTCTTTTATTTTTCTGTATTATATAAAATGTGTATTTTCTTCTTATAGATCTCCACAATAACGGGATCGCTGAAGCTTTGGGTGCCGCTGTTCCTATCCTTTCCATCATTATTATAATCATCTACTGTGGATGCAGAAGATCACATGGTGAGATCACTTCCTGTGATGTCTATGATGTGTAAATGTTATGGTTTCTATAGCAACAGCTTATTTACAGTTACAGTGAAAGGATTAACCACAGACTCTGAACTTTGGTGTGCAGTGAACTGGTTTGTAAGATGTTTATTTAACATTTATGGAAGGAGTCTCCAGTGCTGGACATTTTTTTACGAGTTTCCTCACAGTACGCTGTAACAGTCACGCTCTCTGTGTATGATCTTTCTTTTCCAGGACGGAACAACAGAAATCAAGTCTACGAAGAAGTCATGTTAGAACCTCTTTCTGGAGAAAACCAAAGCATTGATGCATGTTCTTCCAATGGCAGAGCCCACAGAGAACCAGCTCAGAGGATCATCATGGAGATAATGGAACCAGAGTGATTCCAAAGTGAGCTGGATAAATCTGCCACTGAGACGTGTCTGTTTAAGGCTTTCACTTGTTTCCAGATTGGAAGGAAATTTGGGGTCAGATGTAATGGTGTAGAGAGGATTCAGGGGCCTTAACCAAGGGCCAAGCAGTGGCAGCTTAGTGGTGCTGGAGCTGAACATTGATGAGGAACGGTGTGCTGATGTCAGAGACACAATAAACAACCTGATTTCTATGAAGTCACCTCAGAGGTCCTGATCATTCGGCTGCTACTGTTTTTATATTTGATATTTATTCATGGAGTCGCTTTATTTATTTAAATGTATCGTTTGTATCTTCTGTTTTTAAAGAAAGTAGAAATATATTTACTTAGTCACCTGATCATCCTGTCATCCTTTTAATGCTGCAGAAGCAGAAGAAAAACCTTGAAGCACAATAACCTTCTATAGGGGGGGGAGACACGACTTGCTGGTGGGAAGAATTTCTGATGAAATGATGCAGAAATGTTACAAAAAATGTTTGTTATCTACTGTCAATTTTATTTTTGAAAACATTAATAAATATAATGGTATTGAAAAATCATGGCGTCCTGTGTTTCGGTCATTAACTCATTTCCATGGGCAGAATTAGAGGTTTTAGAGAAAGAATAAAGCCCCTTGTGTGCTGCTGTTATTGTAAAATAATCAACGATAAGATCTAAATATTTTTCTACAAAAGAAAACAATTTAAGATTTATTTACTGTCAGTTTTTATTTATTAAACAATGACCTCATATTTTCTATCCATTTATGGTCATATTTAATTTTTATAATTAATGTGATTCTATTTTTTTCTTTTTCTTTTCATGAACTTACTGATTGATTCATTGAGAAAATAGTTTTTTTTTTTTTTTTTTTATAAATGTAACCTGGTTTGGAGAACTCTGGTCCTGGAGCTCATCACATGGAGGAAGTCGAGAGATTTATGCGTTTAGTATAAACTGTCGTGATCAGGAGCTTCTGAAAAACTCACACTAGACCATGCAACAATCTGATGAACACAAAAATCCATAAGCACACTCCAAAATCTGGTGGAACATCTTCCCAGAAGAATGGAGGGACTTATAGGAGCGAATTGGGACTAAATGTGGAATGAAATGCTCAAAAATCACATACCAGACTTATGACCAGGTGTCCCAATACTTTTGGCAGTAAAGTGTTTATCTAAATTCATAAATATTATAATTAAATATAATTTAGAATTCGAGCAGGTTCACCAAACCTTCATCTCACCATCGCTGGAGATCGTGTTCCTTAAATAGTTTAAAGAGAGCGCTGATATTCATTATACAGAACATAATTACTGAGATTTTATACTCTATATAGTTTTAAATTTCATAATAAAAGTAGGACTTCATTCCGTCACACACACGTTATCTCCAGTGAGTTAATAAGTGTTAATCTGCTGGAACACATGACCTTCGCCTCGGAATGCAATGCCGTATAACTGGTCTGATTCCTGCATTCTTTTTGACAACAGGAAAGTAATAGAAAAGAGAAAAGAAAGTAACAATCAGTACTCAGTGCTCAGGAGTTCTGAACATCATGAAGCAGCAGATTTGGACGTTTGTGCTGTTTTGGTCGATGTCACTGAGCACCGGAGCGGGTGAGTAGAACCTTCACACTGTATTAGATGTTTCTGTGTCACTGTCAGTGAGATCATCAATCAGCTCCAAATAACACACGGAGTTTCTCATTTGTCTGTTGAACAGCTGAGAGAGAGAAAGAGAGAGAGAGAGAGAGAGAGAGAGAGAGAGAGAGAGAGAGAGAGAGGGAGAGAGAGAGAGAGAGAGGAAATATTTCTATTAAATATTCTATAATAATCTGTGCTGTCTATAAACTGAAACTCCTGATAGGGATTAAAACACTCAAGATTAAATATGAATTATTTCTATACTAGGAAAAATAATCATTCTTTCTTTCCTTCTTTCTTTCTTTCTTTATTTTTTTATTTTTTTTTTTGTTATTTCTAGTTAAATAGTATTCAATTAAATTTCTACCAAAGTTTTGAAATTTTCTGAACTTTGACACGAGTGAGCAAATGATTTATCAGAAATGGATCACACACACACACACACACACACACACACACACACACACACACACACACACACTCACACTATGTGTCATATCTATAAAATGAGTTTGATTCTGTTTCGAGGTGTGTGATTGATACTTAAGCCCTTTGGTATGATGAATTTGTTTCCCTGCATGCTTCACATTTTTACTCGTCAGGCTCCTCCCTATGTTTTGTTTTGAATCATTTTGGTGTTTTACTCATACAGACGTCACAGTGACCTGCGTCTCGACCAGCGTCTGCGTTCTGCCCTGTACATCCCAATATAATGGAATCATCCACTGGGAAAAAGATAAAAAAAACGTCCATTCCTTCTACAAAAAAGCAGAGTGTGATTGATACTTAAGCCCTTTGGTATGATGAATTTGTTTCCCTGCTTGCTTCACATTTTTACTCGTCAGGCTCCTCCCTATGTTTTGTTTTGAATCATTTTGGTGTTTTACTCATACAGACGTCACAGTGACCTGCGTCTCGACCAGCGTCTGCGTTCTGCCCTGTACATCCCAATATAATGGAATCATCCACTGGGAAAAAGATAAAAAAACCGTCCATTCCTTCTACAAAAAAGCAGATCAACTGGAGTACCAGGATGTCGACTTTAAAGACCGGACGTCTCTGTTCCAGGATCAGATCCCTCACGGAAACATCTCACTGATGCTCAGAAAGATCAGGCCTAAAGACGAGGGCAGATACAAGTGCTACACCGCAACGGACTCTGATAACAAGGAACAGTTCGTCTTGCTGAAAGTCAGAGGTACGAGACGTGGAATAAATCAGTGTGTGTGCTGCTGTTACAGTAAAATAATCAAGGGTGAGGTGAAATATGGTTCTGTCACAACACGGCTTTTATTCCTCCTGTGCGACTTCTACACAAATCACCTGGCTTTGTTTTTAACGGTGCTATGGATCGTTTCGAAATGTAGTGCCTTCAAGAAGGTTAATAATTTTTCAGTATTTGGCCAAAATTCAGCTGAAGGTCAAAGTATTTAAAGGAAAAGCCTCAAAGCTACATCAAGTAACCTTCATGCCTCAGTAAGTATAATAATAAGGTCGAGAGCAAGTGCAGCTTTCCTTAAAGGTGGTCAGGGAGGCAACTTTTCCCTCCATTAAGAATATGGAGCATGACACAGGTTTGCAAAACGTTCTCATGCAATGTTCTTCAGAGGGAAGTGGAGATGTTCGGTTACGCTGTGAACACCAAACACAGTGTATTACTTCAGTCGTGATCGCGATGGTGGAGAGATGATCACTTTAAAAAGACTTCTGATATTCTTTTGGGATTTTGGAATGAGATTTTTGTGAAACCGTGTCAACTCACCATCCATTCATGATTAAGTAAAGATATTGAGATTTACAGACACGCCCACTTTGTCAATCGTTGCTTTGATATTTGCTGATGATGTTTGAACCCTGATGAAAGTTTGACTTGAAGCTAAAGTTCTTATTTTTAATTGGTTCTTATTTTCTGTTATGAATCATGAAGATTAAACCAGTCATAGAAAAGTGAAACTTGTCAGTTAGACGAGTGAGATTGGATAGATTGGACTTGTGGGGTTATGGAGCAGGGTTTTATGCTTTAATATTTCATGAACCAGGAGATTGAAGATTTTTTCTTCCCTTCATCCTAATTTTAATTTGCCATTGATTCATGTGTATCTTTTTTAGTGCCACTTAAACAGGTGGATTTAAAAAATACAAATGAAGGAATTTCCTGCGGTGCGAAAGACGTTTACCCGAAACCCGGTATCTCCTGGTACAGAGATGAAAACCCAGTAGGGTCTTCTGTAAAGACAACTGAGGATAAAGAGGGTCTGTTCTCAGTGAGCAGTGTTTTCCCTCAGTCTGTCACAGAGAACATTACGTACATCTGCTCCATCAGCATCGAGGAGATGATGTTTACTGCCAGCCTGAGAAAAGGTACAAATCTCATCAAACACCTCAAAAAGCCTCATCCAACAGAACGTGCAACATCTCAAACACCTCAACACTCAATCTAAGGTTTCATCCCACACCCCATTAGCACCCCATCCAAATCATCATCAAACACCTCATCCAACACCTCCTAAAACTTCTTGTCATCTCATCCAACACAGAGTAAAAACAACATCCCATCCAACTTCTCAACACCTCCTCCAACTTCTTATCATCTCATCCAACATAGTCAACAAAACATCTCATCCAACATCTCAACACCTCCTCCAACTTCTTATCATCTCATCCAACACTTAGTCAAAACATCTCATCCAACACTTAGTCAAAACATCTCATCCAACATCTCAACACCTCCTCCAACTTCTTATCATCTCATCCAACATCATCAACACAACATCTCATCCAACATCCCAACACCTCCGACTTTTTATCATCTCATCCAACACCGAGTCAAAACAACATCCCAACACCTCCTCCAACTTCTTATCATCTCATCCAACACCGAGTCAAAACAACATCTCATCCAACATCCCAACACCTCCTCCAACCTCTTAGCATCTCATCCAACATCGTCAACACAACATCTCATCCAACATCTCAACATATCCAATACCATTAAGCACCTCATCCAACACCTTCTCTAACTTCTTATCACCTCTCACACAGCATCCAATACCATCACACATCTCATCCAACACCTCCTCGTATTGGATGAGATGTCCCATCTAAACCATCCAAATCTTCCTCAAACACCTGATCTAATGAACCAGAGCAGTTTTAACAATCATGCACCGAGTCAAAACAACATCCCATCCAACATCTCCACACCTCCTCCAACTTCTTATCATCTCATCCAACATCGTCAACACAACATCTCATCCAACATCTCAACACCTCCTCCAACTTCTTATCATCTCATCCAACACTCAGTCAAAACATCTCATCCAACATCTCAACACCTCCTCCAACTTCTTATCATCTCATCCAACATCGTCAACACAACATCCCATCCAACATTTCAACATATCCAATACCATCAAGCACCTCATCCAACACCTACTCTAACTTCTTATCACCTCTCACACAGCATCCAATACCATCACACATCTCATCCAACACCTCCTCGTATTGGATGAGATGTCCCATCTAAACCATCCAAATCTTCCTCAAACACCTGATCTAATGAACCAGAGCAGTTTTAACAATCATGTTCTGGTTTTGCAGAGAGCGCTGAGATTTATCCAGGACAGGACGCCACTATTCACTGTCCTGTCTCTAAGGAAAACGCTGGAAACATCACTCTGTGGTTTGGTGAATCTTTTATCAATCTAAGTTACAGCCAAACAACACAGCAATCTACCATCAAAGATCAGTGGAGGGGGAAAACGCTGCACCTGGCGCACGATGGAACTGTTACAATCCACAACCTGGGGAGCGCTGAAGATACAGGAACCTACATATGTGAAAGAACTACTGCACAGGCCAGATATATGGTGGAAACCTCACTGAAGATTACATCAGGTGATGTTCCTCTCCAGTTCCTTTCATTAATAATGTATAAAATATGCAAATATCGGCTTGATATTTAAATTTTAAATCAATTTATTTCACTATAATGAAGATTATTGTATCTTTATAACAGTGAGTCACCATGTTGGTACTGGAGTTGGAATTGCTTTTGGTGGTCTATTTCTCATAATTATCATAGCTGGCATAATATTTTGGCGATGGAAGAATCGAGGTGAAAACGGTGAGGTCACTTCCTTTTCCTGTAATGTGGACAAATCTAATTTTTTATCAAATCGAAGTTAATGACAATATGGTAATTGTGCAGTACATTTGCTGGGTATTGAGTCAGAAATGTAAAAATAACTCCATACTCACTCTACAGGACACTGAAGTCTTATATGTAGACGTTGTGGTGAGCTGTTAGTAATTTAGAAAGAAGAAATTTAACTTAGAAAGATAGAATTCTATAAAGTACAGGTGTTTAGATCTTTCCACTCTACAAGCCACAAATGCATTCAAAAATGACTGCAGAACTGATGAGTTATAAAGTGTGTTATCCATTATGGTGTGCTAACAGTCCTGATCTTATTCTTTATAGCACCAAAAGTTTCTACAAAGGGAAATTCAGCCAACGGAGAAAACCACGCCTCTGAATTACAAACACTCCAATCGAGTTAACTGGAGTTATATTTGTTGATTTTGTATGACTGTGCATGAAGGAACCTCAAGCAAATAGTGAAAAGAGAGAGAAGGTGTTTCCATGGTCACCACCAACAAGGGCAAAAAAAAGACCTAAACATCTCAGAGCTGTGACCACTGACTGGAGTTACCTGAATGAAGCCAGGACTCAGATCCTCTCCTAATTCTATTCATCTTTTGATCAGAGATGATTAATCATAGTTGAAAATCTGTTTTTTTTTTTTTCTACAACAAATATGCCATAAACTAATAAATAATAATAAACAGGTAAATATTGTTAATGCACCCGTTTCAGCGCACAAAAAAACTATAACTGATATCTTTGAAATGAGTTTTGAAAAGTGCTTTGAAGTTTAAATGTTTTTATTGTTTATGAAGCAGCTTCCACAAATGTGTATAAAATGTAAAGATAAAATTATTTTTTATTATATTTGTGTACATTTAAGTGTAAACCAAATAAATTTGTGTTTATAAACAGTGTGCTCAGAGCAGAAAGATTTCTACTGAATTCTATGATTGCCATCAGGAAGAGTAGAGTTACAGAAACGAAAACGAGTAAAGCCTCATTCCATCATTCCAGGCCTGCTTGTCAATCATCAGCTCAGTAAATAAAATAGAAACTGCACTTTCACAGATCACTCCTGCACTACAACACAATAAACTCAGCAGAGTTTGACCTCAAAAAACGACCACTTATTTCTATAAATGTTTTATTTCCTATTTTGGGGTGTGCAAACTTTTGCACTCAACTATATCCAGTACTTTTGGCGGATTTTTTTTCGGTTTAATTTTAATTTTTTTGTATCATAAAAAGGAGTTTACAGGCCACCGTTGGGCACAGCGACACCTACTGGCAGGACATGTAATTGATTCTCTGAATGTTGGAAACAGGGATAAAAGTTAAAAACGTGATGCATCGATTTTTTTTTAAAGTGAGCATCAGATAGAAATTGCCATTGGTCACTTTTATTATTTATTAAGTGACCAATAATTGGTGACCGATTTTCTCTACATTGATTGATTTCTCATTGCTAAACTGTTTCTCGAGTCACATAGAATAGAGATTCACATGGCAGAGGCAGAGCTGCATCTTCCTGCACACAGAACAGGAAAAGAACATCTGGATTTATTTCATCTCTTCATTTCGCACTACAGAGACCTGTTTGTAAAAAAGACTATCGGTTAGAAGTCAGTAGAAGTCACGTAATAAAGTAAATAGATGATTTGATGTCTGTCTAAACAGAAGTTTGTCTGGACCCATCTTGTTTTTTTCCACTGCATCGTATCGCATTGTGTTGAATTGAACCGAAATCTGATTCCGCTGCATCGTAATAAATCGTTTTGGAATGCAGAGAAATTAATGAAACGTTCATTTATTTATTTAAAACGTGATAGAGGAGATGAGTGACGTGTGGGAATAAGACGAAAACAAAACACACAAAAACGCAATAAGTTACCTGGATCTTAGATTAAAAAATGTTTTAATTTAAATGATTTATATCAGTTTGTATTAGTAACCCGAGTTCATCATGAGTAGTGTGTGTGTGTGTGTGTGTGTGGGGGGCAAGTGTCTTTCAAAGGGTGCCATTACTTTGGCAATCCATAAATCTGGCTATGTATACAGTGAGAGTGTGTGTGTGTGTGTGTGTGTGTGTGTCACAGAGAAAGGTTGGCTGTGGCGTCGCTCTTCAGTTTGCCGCTGCTCAGGCTGTGGATCATGGCGATCATCTGCGTGTGCTTGCCCAGCTCCTCCTCCCTCTTCTGCAGTTTAGACTCGAGCTGAGATCTTTGCAGTTCCAGCGACGAGGCCTGCGGAGGAAAACCGCTCGAGATGATCCACAGAAACGCTACGACTCTTTCATACAGGTGTTTAGGATAAACCTTCTTTGCTCCCACCTTGATGCTGGCATCCTTCCTGGCCTGCTCGGTTTTGGCGAGTTCCTTCCGCAGTGTGTTGATGTTCTCCTCCATTTCTCCAGCCTGCTCTTCCTGCCTCCTCGCCTCAGCCTGCAGGTCTGAAATAGACACAAAGCAGCGGTTTTTAAGTCGAATGCAGATGTTTCAGATGAAAAAAAATGAAGTGATGGTGAAGGTGTCAGGGCTGCATGATGTAGTGACGGGCTGGTCAGGGTCACGCTGCTCACTCTTCTACAGTCACAGCTTAAAGAAAAAAGGTTCTGAACTTCAGAACAGGGAATTAAATCACACACACACACACGTTTCCTCACCCGCTATAGTGTCACGTTTCTCCTGAATTTCAGCTTCCATCCCGGAGATCTTCTCCTCCTTCTGCTGCAGCTCTGACGCCAACCTAAACGTGAAATTCTTACATTTAATTGCTGATTACTGGATTAACGTACACATTTTCTTCTCCATATCTTGAATTTTGTGATCATTCTAAAAAATAAACTTAATCAGGCAATGAAAGAATGCACTCTAAACCTGCACGTGTCCAACCTCCTAGACTTCATCACGTCATGTATGCGTAAAGGTCTATATAAAGTATATCTATATTTATATATACAGTATATATATATATTGTACACCCCCGGATTGTATGTGGTCATTTTCTCCTCCAAAACAAGAAAGCTGAAGATGTGAAAGGTGGTTTTAATTTTGGCTCTTTCGTGGTTAAAGTATTTCCTGAAGAACCTCATGTTTCACACAGCAGTGTGATGGAGATTTTTGGTGACCACAGACTGACCTCTCCTGCTGCAGCCTGAGCCCCTCGTTGCTCTTCCTCAGAGATTCGGCCTGTTGCGTGAGGGAGATGTGGGTGGCCTGGAGCTCCTTCAACATCACTTCACTCTTACTGTACCTGGAGATGAACCAAGCTGGCACTGTTATTAAGTCTAGAACGTTAAGGTTTCGGCAACCTGAGTATCGTAAGAGTTCCTGTAAGAGTTACTGACCTGCTTAGCAGCTGGTTGTAGGTGCTCTTTAGGTTCTGGTGTTCGTCAGACACGGCCTGCAGACGGCTGTTGTGCTGTAGGAGCTGCTGACTGTCGCTCTTCAGCTTCTCCACCTCCATCACCTGATCGCTCAGCTCAGCCTGGAGATCTTCTTTTCTCCTCTCAGTGTCCTTCAGCAGGGAGGCCAGCTTCCGGGCCTTCACATCAGACAGACGTGAGAAAGTATGCATGTGCATATGTGTGTGTGTGTGTGTGTGTGTGCGTGCATGTATGTGTGTTTGTGTGTGTGTGCGTGCATGTATGTGTGTTTGTGTGCGTATGAGTAATAAGACAACTGTGATGTGGTTTTAGAAAAAAACGAATAATTGAGGCTCCGTGAGATGTGCACCAGAACAGTGTCGTATAAAAATAGGTGTGTATGTGAGAATGTGTGTGTGTGTGTGTGTGTGTGTGTGTGTGTCACCTCAGCCTCAGCTTGTGCTCTCTGACAGCGGTACTGAGCGATGAGACGATCAGCCTGAGACAGAGCAAGAGCTTTGGCCTCCAACAGGTCCTGCAGACGACCTTCTTTAGACTGTATACACACACACACACACACACACACACACACACACACACACACACACACACACACACACACACACACACACATTAAGTAAGAGACAAAGAAATTATGAATCATACAGAAATAAACTAATGTATAATCAAATTTTCTTGTAATTTAATTAATTACTTTTTTAATAAATAGTTTTGATAAACTTTTCTACAAATATCTGATCTGTAAGGTTACATACGGCCAGGGCGGAGATTTTCTGTTCGTACACGTCGATAATCTCAGACATATGAACATCTTTGATCTGCTCCTGTAACTTAAAAGAAAAGCAGAACTCTATTAACCAGACACAGGAAGTGTTTCGTTTCATGAGTTCATCTTATCTTATCTTATCGACTCAAGCATATACAGTGCCCTCCACAATTATTGGCACCCCTGTTTAAGATGTGGTCATGGACTTCTAAAAATTCTCCTTTTTTTTTTTTTTAAAAAACATAAAACCCAAATGCAAAAAAAGAGAAAAATCCAACCTTTCATTTAAGTACATTACTTTGGTGGTAAAAAAAATCCTACATTTAGAAGAAAAAAAAAACTTGAAATCATGTGTCCCACATTTATTGGCACCCCTGAAAATTTTTATTGTTTTTTTTTTATATATATATTTTTCTGTAGTTGCTAAGGTTGGTCAGGGTATCTAGGGAGTTTTAATGAGTAATTCATGATTTCCTGTTTCCCTGGGGTATAAATATGACGTGACACAGAGGCCTATTTCTCTTACCCATTTGTCAACATGGCAAAGACAAGAGAACAAGAGAAGGTTGGATTTCTCTTTTTTTGCATTTGGGTTCTATGTTGTTTTAAAAAAAAAAAAGGAGAATTTTTAGAAGTCCACGACCACATCTTAAACAGGGGTGCCAATAATTGTGGAGGGCACTGTATACAAAATAAAATATAAAATACAAATAGTTTATTTTATTATAATTCATAAAAATAAAAAAAATTTCATTTTCATTTGGATAAAAAATAAATAAATAAATAAATAAATAAAGTTTAATTAAATAGTAAAAATAAACATACAAATACAGAAATGACATTATGAAGTGCATAAAAACAGAATAAAGTAAGTTTTTTTTTATAAAGTAAGACGGAATTCAATTATGATTTAGTTTTTCATCTTTTTAAAGAGAAAAAGATCAAACACACTTCAGGCCATGAGGTTATGTGATAGACAGGTGTGATGCAAAGCAGAACTGGTGCAGTTATTCTTTCACTTTCTTCTTTCTGGACCTGCCTGATTTATCCTGACACCCTAAAGCTTGATGGAGTTGTTTTTGATTGGAGAACAGTCAATGCTGCTGAGGATGGTGCACCATAAAACATCTAAAGACTAATGAAGATACTGAGCGGAGTTCAATAATGGATCTGTACTGTAATCAATATAAACAGTCTGCTATAATGGCTTTAACAATGACCTTTACAATAATCTCAACAATGAGGTTCACCATTCAGTGTTGAGGATAAGCACAATACTGCACACCTACTGGCCAATCGGATTTCAGAATTGAAACGGTGCTCTGGTGTAAATTCACAATAACGTCCACAATATTATTTATTTTAAAACGGTCCATAACTGCAAAAAAAACAAACAATGCGATGGAGCGAATAAAAAGGAATGAAAAGTAAAATGAACCTGAATGCCGCTCTGCAGTTTCTCGATGAGGCTGTCGATGTTCTGGCGAGACGGACTGTTCGGAGCGAAGTTCTTCACCGCGGCGACTCCGTCCTCCTGAACGCCGCTGCCTCTGACGCCCAGCTCCCCCTCGCGCTGCCAGTACGCGTTATTCGCTGCGATGCTTTCTCCTAATCTGAAAGAGAAACAAACACAAACATTATGAGCGTACGTGTGTACACAAAGTCTAACAGCCATATTCCTCTTACAGAATAGTTTAACAGAATCATTATTCTTTTAATTATTATGTACACATATTATTTATATAAAATAAATGTATGATTATAAATTTATGGGAAAAATTTGAACAATGTATAAATTAATACAAATCCTTTTTTCTACACTTAAAAAAAATCTCTCTCTCCCTCATGACATGTCTCAGTCATGTCCTCGATCTGCTCGTGCACTCACATGATGGCGGGGAAGTCGGGCAGCGGAGCAGCTTCGAACAGGACTCGCAGCGCTGCATGAACTCGCTCTCGGTGTCGGGACGTGAGAGCCTGAGACAGAGGCGTCACCATGCGCGGGTCCTGCACCAATCACATTCAGTATTCCATACACGCTGCATAAGAGCTGAACACACACACACACACACACACACACACACTGTCTCTACCTGCAGGATCCGGTAAAAGCAGGTCTCCATGTCGACTACGTGCTGTTTGAGATGGCTCATCAACTCCAGAGTCTTCAGTACCGTCTCACAGCACGTCTGTCTACAGGACACACAGACAGGAACAAAAAAAAAGGCAAGTTCACTTGTTTTCTTTATTTTCTTCCTGCTCTGAATTCTGCCTGCTAATTGGTTGCTGTTAATTTTTCTTTGCATCAAAATCACTTCCTCAAGCTGGATGAAGAACGTTAAGGACACCTGAGCTGAGAGCTGGAGTCCGAGCATAACGGGGTGACGTAGTCCTGACCGTTAAACAGCAGGAGCTCCACCAGAGACACGCAGAGCTCCGAGTTCACCTGCTTCGCCACCAGAGTCTTCAGGAAGTCGTCACCACAAAGCAGTGTGTGCGTCAAGGGTTTTATAATTACATTCGTTGTCACACAGGACAGTTTTATTATAACTGACATGTAAAGAATGAACACCCTGTGCTACAGGAACTACTATTTATAGCCGTAAGTGATAACAGGCCACGATGAATATACACGATAAAGTATAACTATAACCAGATAAATAGAAATAAAAAAAGACAAGATGGTAAAAAGATATCAAGCAGGAGGTCAAGCACTCGCCCCGCTCTGGTGCAGTGCCTGTGGAGCAGCTCATCTTCTGAGCCGAGGTCTGGAGTCTGCAATAAACTCGCCAGGGCCGGGAGGAGGAGCTCCAAAAACGAGCGAGCAGAACCCGACTGCGAGGAACCAATCACCTCCTGAGGGAAAACAAAAACACAAGAAGTGATTGTTACAAAAGATCATTCAGAATGAACGGGGGATTTATTTACGGTACTGTTATAGCGCCCCTTTTGGTATTTAAAACATACTACAAAACAAGTATATGTAAAATTTACATTTAAATATATAAAAAAAATCATCATCAACTGCTAAATATATAAAATAAGCTAATTAAAAAAAATTCTGCTGATCTGATTTATGTTATTAATTATAAAAATATAAAGCTTAATTTAAAATTTGGTAGTGCAGAAATGTAAAAATTGCTTTTCTGCTTTGTTTTGCTGAATTTTTTAAAGAAAAATGTGTTTGAAATTGATTTTTGTGGTATGATGCAACATCCAAATGCATGAAATTAGATCAATATTTTATACATTAAATCAAAATACACCTTTTTTAAGGAATTTATATGTAAAACATATGACTTTTAGCATTAAAATTATTTTCCTTCCAATATTAAATAACTACATTAAATTAAGAATAAATTTCACATTTTAGAGTTTTTATTACTTTATTACTAACATAAAAACCTCAAAATGTCAAAAAAAAAGTCTCCAAATATTCTAACTAACTTAATTATAATAAAATATTAGCTGGAATTTGACTGCAGGTTTGTCAATCGAACTCCTGTAGTTTTCCTAACAAACTTTTTGCAGCTACTCATATAAAAACAATTCAAAGTAAATAAAAATTAATTCTTTTTTTTTTTTTTACGTTTCAGCAGAAAACTTCAGCAATGCCTCAGGAGAAAAAAATCGCATTCGATATTGGGTTTTTATTTGTGCGCAGTAGACTGAGACAGAAACCACAGCTTGTGTTGTGGCGAGGTTTTAGGAAACGAAAGCATGTTTAGATGATGGCCAACCATCAGTTTCAGTGCACGGAAATAAAACACTATTATAGCAGCGTAAAGTACATAAATTCTGTTAACACAGGAACTTGCTGAAACGCGAGTCGTAATCTGCACAGACGAACTGTGATCATTAACTTATGCTTTGGTTATGCCATGCATTCACATGAAACCCTCTTAACATTTATTTCCATCCAGAGTTGCATTAATGTCTAACCAGGATCTTGTATTGATGATGGAGAGTCAGACCACTGCATAAAGTCTTCTCCAGCACAATCCAACTTTTCAAAGGGGATTTTTCTCGAGCCATTTTTTGACAGTATGGGCCTGATAAATCCTGGCATTGTCCTTACGTGCCATCAGGGAAGAAAAAAAAAAAATCCACTGACGGACAAAACTGCCTTTTTTTTTTTTTTTGCCAATAAAGCACTGCTGAACCAAGATCTGACCTTCTGAAACAAACTCAGATTATAACACTGGCCCACAGGGTCCATCATCCACCACTTTTCTTAACCCTGATCCTCTGAAACAGGAAATGAGAAGCTCCTAAGGGTTCAAAAAAATTGTTGTAGCTACACATGACACTGGTGAGGAGTGTGAACTCAGGTGTGTGAAATTTATGCCCTGCATTTGTAAAATGACAGATTTTAGGGGCAACGACAAATCAGCCACAAAGCGGTGCACCACTCGCAAAAGCAGCTCCGGCTGCATGCTACAAAGCTCCGAACTGCATCGAGATGCTTCATCACCACCAGGTCTGTCTGTCTACAGCTTCATGAAACGGCTTTCCGTCGGTCGAGTGCACATGATAATGAAAGTAAAAAAAAAAAAAAAAACCATGATTGATGTTCCTTACACACCTCGAACAGCTCAGTGAAGAGCTCCAGAGCGAGCAGGCAGCACCGCTCCGGTCCCTGTAGGGGGCGCGTGGCCCACTGAAGCAGCGCCAGGCCCGGCTCCGCCCCCCTGGACTGGGCGGGGTTCCTGGTGGCAGGCTGGAGGCGGGGAGCGGCGGGTTTTAGAACCGTCTGACAGATAAGCCCGCGCAGAGCTGGGACTGAGCACAAAGAAACAAGCAGCTCCAGAACCTGCACACACACACACACACACACACACACACACACACACAATAAACACACACACAATAAACACAATACATTAATAAACATTCGGGGTGTAACAGTACATGTATTTTGGTACAGGGGTTTTAGTTCGGCTCGCCTTGCACTTGCGCAGTGTCACTGTATTCTTATTTACTTATTTAAATGTTGCTGTATCGTTGTGGCTGCTCGCTCCGTTACCGCAAATACCATTTGTAGTGCTCTGTGAAACTCTGCGCTCTGTGAAACTCTGCGCTCTGTGAAACTCTGCGCTCTGTGAAACTCTGCGCTCATCTGTGAAACTCTGCGCTCTGTGAAACTCTGCGCTCCTCTGTGAAACTCTGCGCTCCTCTGTGAAACTCTGCGCTCTGTGAAACTCTGCGCTCCTCTGTGAAACTCTGCGCTCCTCTGTGAAACTCTGTGCTCTGTGAAACTGTGCGAAACTCTGCGCTCTGTGAAACTCTGCGCTCCTCTGCGAAACTCTGCGCTCTGTGAAACTCTGCGCTCTGTGAAACTCTGCGCTCCTCTGTGAAACTCTGCGCTCCTCTGCGAAGCTCTGTGCTCTGTGAAACTGTGCGAAACTCTGCGCTCTGTGAAGCTCTGCGCTCCTCTGTAAAACTCTGCGCTCTGTGAAACTCTGCGCTCCTCTGTAAAACTCTGCGCTCTGTGAAACTCTGCGCTCTGTGAAGCATGCGCGACTCGCCACGTTTTCACGACAGTCTAGAAATATGGCATCTTTTGCTTTTTATAGTCAGTTTCTGAGACTTCGAAAGGAGTGAATGAAAGGATGGAAGGAATGAAGACGTGTTAAAGTCTGCTGAAATACGCAGTTAGATAGAACATTTCTTTAGAACATTTTATATTAAATGTAAAACACAAACACACAAATACACATCTGTATTACCCACATGGAGTCTAACAAATCTTTCTTTTTGTATTTTTGTATAGTTAATGAATTAATTTGTGCCAATTTAATTGATTACTCAATCAATATAATAAAAAGTGTATTGCATTGATTCTGATTGATATTGATTATATATATATATATATATTATTCAATATTATTTGATATATTAGTTAAGCAAGCAGGCGTTTTATTTCACATTGTTTTTAAAACTGTTGATGTTCACAAATGTTAATAAAACATTTATAAAAATAAAAAAAACACACAAGCAATTTTATGCTTTGTGTTTCTCCCACCAACAGCACTGAAAATAAACCGTTTCGAAAAGTGAATTATGTGTAACATTAAACGCATTATATATATATACATATATATACATATGATTGTATGATTTCTGCTTCTGATCAGTCACCTTCCCTGCTGTATCCGGGTCTTTCCCATGGAGAAGGCCGACCACCTCGCTCAGACACACGGGGAGGTGTTTATAACTAAACACACACAAACACATCATTTCAAATTAAACATTTATAAATAAAACATAAAAACACGTTATGTTTGCTATATTTTTATAGGTTAATAAATTTTTATCGTTTAAATAAAATGTTAATAAAATAATACATGTTTAGGGCAACATCTGACGTTCATTTTATTTTTCATATTATTATACATGTTATTATTTTGATAAAAAGTTTTTCATGTTTTCATGGCAGATTAGTTTGTTACCCAATACACACTAATAACACAATAATAGGGTTGTTATGAAGCACCAGTGGAGTGTTGTGTCTGCTGGAGCCTACTTGGTGAGATAATCTGCGATCTTGGCGTTTTTTAGCAGATCCACCAGCAGGTCGACGGCGTAGTTCCTGGTCAGGGTCCCGTCTCCGTTCACCGTGATGTTGAAGATGAGCTGGAAGGTCTGGTGAATGTTCTTTGCGTTGAACAACTAAAACCGCGAGCGAGCAGAAACAGAAGGTGATGGTCAAAACCGCGGTGTTGCACACGTTAAGATCATGCAAGAGACACCTCAGAAAGTACCTTTTGTCCCACTTCCTCGCTGAGGGTTAAGCTGGATAGAATCGAGAGCGCAAAGACGACCACGGTGAGGCAATTGTGACCGAGAAAGTTAAGCAAAGCTCTGTAGAAAGCTTTAACATTAATCTGGAGAGAGGAACAAAGAGGTTTTAAAAAAGTAAAAAATGAACAACTTTGGAAATAAAGGGCAGGTCATATGTTCAGGGGTGGGGGTGAGGGTGGGTTGTGTCCTACCTGAGATTTAACGTGCACCTGTACAGACTGATTGTGTCGACACAAATTAGCCATGAGGCCTAGGCACGACTTGGTGACATCATCATTCTGAGACTGGCTGCAAGAACAAAAATCAGACAGTGAGTCATTCTCCGACCTGAAACCTACAGACAATGAAAAAAAGTATTTGCACCCCTTATAGATTAGCGTATTCTTAGTCATAGATTATTTGGGGTGGTGTTTTTAAAATTATTGGCACCCTGATGAAATAATACCAGCACTCAGCATCTTACTGCTAACGTCAACACGAGACCAGAGCATCGTAGATCTTTATTGGTCTACACTGGAAATACATACCAGAAAAACCAGGAACCGCTAACCAGGAAGTGGCTAGAAGCTAATGAGAGCACTATGGATTCTTTAGTATTTTATATCCAGCTTTAAGAATTTCTCTTAAAAGGAAAAAAACCCTGACAATTCCACATATCGAGGGAGTGAATAAAAGAAGGATGGACGGGATGAAAACATTTGTTTAAGTCTGCTGAAATTAGTAGAACAGTTAAGGTAATATCTTTAGAAAATGAAATTTTAAATGTAAAACACACACACACACACTTATATATACACATCTCTATTACCCAAATTGTTGTCTAACAAATGTAAACTATTTATTAACATTTTTGCATTATTATAATAAAGAGTTTTGCATTCATTAGATTTATTCTATTTTATTTTAATTAAATATCCTATTATTTCACATATTATTTAACCAAGAGGACATTTTATTAAAAAATTGTTGTTAAAAGATAAACTGTTGAAATGTTGATGATTGTAAATGTTAATAATAAACTGCATTTAAAGATGTTCCTTTAAATAGACTTTAACAGTGTTTATTGTTAAAAGCACTATGGAAATAAAACTGAATTGAATAGAAGGTAATGTCTCAGAGCGGCGTGCAAAAACTTCACTGAGGACGCAACGTAGCAGCACTGTGGTTTTGCTTAAGTGCAATAAAGGGGACAAACAGGAAAGGGTGATAGTGAGCCTAAACCACAGACTAACTTCACATCAACATTATATAGATATATAGCAGGCCACTCAAGATCATCCACACCAAACCATGGAAAGTAGATCTTTGTGGAGCTGGCTTTGCGCACGGGGGGAATGGTTATGCTGGAACGTATGGTTGAGAAATTAACAAAATAAGAATTTAAACCATTAATAAACTATTGACTCTCGTCACAATGCGTTTGTTTGTTCAGTGCATATTTGCAGCATGGATTTGTGTAGATGTAACATAAAAAAAAAAAAAATCCTAAAATGAATCTTTTACATGTTGAGCATGAGGAAGGTGAGGAGGTCATCCATGTGAGAGGCGCAGTGCAGGAGTCGGACGTTGTAAGTGAGACGCTGGAGGACCTGAAGACACTGAGAAACAAAATAATGGCGCAAATTAAAGAAAGAGATTTAAAAAAAGTTGAAAAGATGTTACAGTAATTATTTATGTGAAAAAACTAATACAAAAATACATTTATCTTAATGAATATTTAGTTTGGGGGTAAAATTGTGGGCGGAGTCTGTGTTAATTTATTCAATAAATGTCTGATTTGAAGTGAGGGCAGGTGAGGTGAGGTGAGGTGAGGTGAGGTGAGGTGAGAGGAGGGGAGGAGCGGTTTACCTGTAGCACCATCGGCTCCTCGGGTGTAGCTCTGTTACAGTGGATTACAGCCACCAGGGTCCCAACGATGTTATAACGGCTATGGAGCACCTCTTTACTATCATCATCAGATGCTACATGCACAAAAAATTCCGAGTACAGTGTAAGATCAGACAGACAGAAATAAGACGAAGTAGAAAAGACAGAAAGATCAAACAGGCAGGGGAAAAAGAGACAAAGGTAAGACAGATGGCGATCAGACACATAAATCATATACACAGAGATCAGACCGACAGAGATCAGACCGACAGAGATAGGAGAGACAACAATCAGACATCCGGAAATCAGACAAACGGCAATCGGAAATGCGGAAATCAGACAGACCGAGATAAGACAGATGGGAAGGCAAGAGGAAGGTCAGACAGACAAAGATCATACAGTCAGATGGAGATCAGACAGACGGGTGATTAGACAGCCTACCGAGCTGTCCGAGCAGAGACAGGATGCTCCCTGTAAGTGCAGGACTGGTGTTGGGATCTCCAGCCAGTTCCAGCAGCCCATTCAGGCACTCACTGGGAAGAACCTGTCCTGAAGATAAGATCCTGGAGCACTTTAAAACAGACACGTCCTGCAGAGACACCACAGTCCATCATTCAGAGACACCACAGTCCATCATTCAGAGACACCACAGTCCATCATTGTAGTACATGGTACAGTACTACAGCACAGGAGTACAGTACAGTACTACAGTTCTACGGCACAGGACTACAGGACAGTGGGACAGTACTATGGCACAGGACTACAGGACAGTGGGACAGTACTATGGCACAGGACTATAGGACAGTGGGACAGTACTATGGCACAGGACTATAGGACAGTGGGACAGTTCTATGGCACAGGACAGTGGGACAGTACTATGGCACAGGACTATAGGACAGTGGGACAGTACTATGGCACAGGACTACAGTACAGTAGGACAGTACTATGGCACAGGACTACAGTACAGTAGGACAGTACTATGGCACAGGACTACAGGACAGTGGGACAGTACTATGGCACAGGACTATAGGACAGTGGTACAGTACTATGGCACAGGACTACAGTACAGTAGGACAGTACTATGGCACAGGACTACAGGACAGTGGGACAGTACTATGGCACAGGACTACAGTACAGTAGGACAGTACTATGGCACAGGACTATAGGACAGTGGGACAGTACTATGGCACAGGACTACAGGACAGTAGGACAGTACTATGGCACAGGACTATAGGACAGTGGGACAGTACTATGGCACAGGACTATAGGACAGTGGGACAGTACTATGGCACAGGACTACAAGACAGTGGGACAGTACTATGGCACAGGACTACAGGACAGTGGGACAGTACTATGGCACAGGACTATAGAACAGTGGGACAGTACTATGGCACAGGACTACGACAGGATACCTGATGCAGTGCTCGGTGGTGGTGGAGGAGTGGAAGTGTATCGTGTACACACTCAAACCGGCGTGTTTAACGTGCACTTATAAACTCACCTCGATTTGTTTTTGCAGCAGTGACGTGTTCAAGGCGCCTCCGTTGCTTTTGTACTGCCGAATCCCCATAAGCAAAGACTTCAGGCACGTCGTAACGTCCATCCCAGAAATCAAAATAACTGCTAATATATATATTCAGTATTTATCCGAATCCAATTCGATAAGAAATTATATGAACACAGATGACCTTTCACCCGGATCTAATTACCTCTTCAGTCAGCTAGCAATGTTTACTAGCTAATTTAACGGACTAGCTTATTCACTTATGCAATTATTTAACAGAATCAAGAATTTAATCTCCTTATATTTTGACAACAAACTTATATTCTTACCCTATACCTGCTTTATGATACAATTAGAGTTATTTATGTAATTTTATTGTTTATATAAAGCAGTGAAAAAACTCCGTTCTTTCAGCTCGAGCTGGAAACTGACTTCTTCCCGCTTTCAACTTCAAAACACTACTGGAACAGTCCATTGTTCATGAAGGGGGGCGTCCAGAAAAACAGTAAACTGGAATTTAATTAAACTGTCTTTAAAAATGATTTCACTTAACAACATACCTTCAGCAACATATCAAACATTACTTAATTATTTATTTGACTTGCATTGACTGTGTAAATGTGTATTACTAATACTTCTTAAAACCAGATCCACCCTCTGCAACCGACGACACGGAGAAATTACGTAGAAGACTTTAGCCACGCCCACACATCTGCAGCTCAATGTAAGAACGGATAATAAACAATAAATAAATAAAATATTAAATTAGTTAATTAATAAATTATTATTAATATAACAATGTAATACTAATAATAATTGTACTATTAATAACAATAATAATAATAATAATAATAATAATAATAATAATAATAATAATAATAATAATAATAATAATAATG
>MU551652.1:100383-145383 GCA_024362625.1 Silurus asotus
TATATAGACATATATATATATATATATAGACATATATATATATATATAGATAGATAGATATAGATATAGATTGGTTTCATGCTCTAGTTATAGAATCAGTTCATTTACATACCAAATCGGGTTTAAAAAACAACTAAAGTTTTTTTGCAAATAAACATCACACTATAATAACTATACTGCACATTTTTAAATGATATCACAAAGTTGAAAAAATAACTCATGTTCCTGTTTTGTTTCGAGTGCAAACTTAAAAAAAAAAATTAACTTCCTTCTGAAAGCTTCTCTCTTTTGTCAGCATCAGTAACCTCTCTGCTCGATTAACATCAACATCCAAATAAATACAAATACATGTTTAGGTTATAAAAGTAGGGTGGAGTAGAGTACAATAGAGTAGAGTACAGTACAGTAAAATAGAATATAGAGTACATTACAGAAGTGTAGACTAGAGTAATGTACAGTAGAATACAGTACAGTGGAATAGAGTAGAATAGAGTAGAGTTATGTACAGTAAAATAGAGTAGAGTGGAGTAGAACCAAGTAAAGTACAGTATAGGAGAGTAATAGTAGAAATGAATAGAGTAAAGTACAGTACAATTTAATGGAGAATAGAGTTGAGTGGAGTGCAGTTGAGTTGAGTGGAGTGAAGTTAAGTAGAGTAGAGTTGAGTTGAGCTGAGTGGAGTGAAATTGAGTGGAGTTGAGTTAAATAAAGTAGAGTTGAGCAAAGTTGAGTGGAGTGGAGTGGAATGGAATGGAATGGATTTGAGTTGAGTTGAGTTGAGTTGAGTTGAGTGGAGTGGAGTGGAGTGGAGTGCAGTGGAGTGGAGTGCAGAGGAGTGGAGTGGAGTGGAGTGGAGTTAAGTAAAGTATAGTTGAGTAAAGTTGAGTAGAGTTAAGCAGAGTAGAGTAGAGTTGAGTTAATTAGAGTAAGTGTCACATTGTTGGTGTTATTGTGATCAGAGGCCTGTTGTCCTGTATATTATAATAATATATAATGATTATGTGCTGAGGTAATTATTGCCTATGTGTATACAGAAATGGAGTAAATCACTTTACAGGTTTTGAAATACATGCTTCTTATTGGCTACCACTAGTTTAGGGGCTGAGCTACTCTCAGGATCCCTTAGTGAAAAGCAGAGAGGATAAAGAGAGTGATTAGCACTAATCTGATTAACAGTGTGAGAAACACTCACCCTGTTTGAGTTACACTCAGGAGGAGTCTCACAACGCTTTCGCAGGTTTCATGGACACCAGATTAGGCGTTATGTATCTGAACGTGTTCCAGTGACGAGATGAAGACAAGGCCAACAGGCGACACCAGCAATGCAGACTGGATGGGTTCCCTGTGTCCTTCACTCAGCGCCATGCCGCTTAAATACCTGGCCGTGCCTGGTGGGTCTGTAGGTCACCACATTATCTCCAATATCACCTTAACAAAGAGCTCATATTACACCTGCGGATTTTTATTTCCATTAGTAGAGTTTTCAGAAATGTATTATGGAAGTGTATTGTGGATAATGTTTATTATTCTCCAGTCTGGAAAAATTTAGCTCCGTCCCCTGCATAAGAAAACACTTGTTTATGTCATTGCAGTTGCATGAATGTTAATTGAAATTGTTATGTAACATTAGCTAGCATTAGGAAACAAGTGTTTATGTTAAATATTGGTATATATGATTCGCACCTCTAACTGATGCAGTTTGTGTCATTTACCTTATCATTTGTTATTATTAATACTGAAAAATAAACTAAAAAAATTCTATTAGGAGAATTCTGGGATGCAGAAGTTTTTCTGAGTATTGTCAGAAAATTTAGAACATTCAGAATTCAAAGCTTGTGAGAACATTAGAGTAGAATAGAGTACATTAAAGTACATTACAGTTCATCTTCTTAAATGTCTTTTATATATAACACTTGAAGTAAAGGACAACACACACACACACACACACACACACACACACACACACACACATACATGTTTGCTGATCTGATCAGTTCAGTTTATTTACATTCTTTTGGCCAAATCGTTCATCAAAATCCAACAGAAGATTTTTGGAAATAAACATGACTATGAACTAAATGGCACAATTTTAAACGCTATCACAGAGTGGAAAAAAAAACTCTTGTTCCTGTTTTTTAAAGTTTTGAGTGCAAAATAGTTTGCTAAGTCAGTCTTTTCTCAGCCTCAGTAACCTCACTGCTCGATGAACATCAACATCCAAATAAATACATATACAAATGTTTTTAGTACAGTACATTAGTGTAGAGTAGTGTAAAGTATAGTACATTTCAGTAGACTAGATTATAGTGTAGTACAGTAGAATAAAGTACAGTACAGTACAGTCTAATAAATTAAAGTAGAGTAGAAATGAATGGAGTAGAGTAGAGTAGAATAGAATAGAGTAGAGTAGAGTAGAGTAGAGTAGAGTAGAGTAGAGTAGAAATGAATGGAGCAGAGAAGAGTAGAATAGAATAGAGTAGAGTAGAGTAGAGTAGAGTAGAGAAGAGTAGAGTAGAGTAGAGTAGAAATGAATGGAGTAGAGAAGATTAGAGTAATAGTAGAAATGAATGGAGTAGAGTAGAATAGAATAGAGTAGAGTAGAGTAGAGTAGAGTAGAGTAGAGAAGAGAAGAGAAGAGAAGAGTAGAGTAGAGAAGAGTAGAGTAGAGTAGAGTAGAGTAGAGTAGAGTAGAGTAGAGTAGAGTAGAAATGAATGGAGTAGAGAAGATTAGAGTAATAGTAGAAATGAATGGAGTAGAGTAGAATAGAATAGAGTAGAGTAGAGTAGAGTAGAGTAGAGTAGAGTAGAGTAGAAATGAATTGAGTAGAGTAGAGTAGAATAGAATAGAGTAGAGTAGAGTAGAGTAGAGTAGAGTAGAGTAGAGTAGAAATGAATTGAGTAGAGAAGAGTAGAATAGAATAGAGTAGAGTAGAGTAGAGTAGAGTAGAGTAGAAATGAATGGAGTAGAGAAGAGTAGAATAGAATAGAGTAGAGTAGAGTAGAGTAGAGTAGAGTGGAGTAATAGTAGAAATGAATGGAGTAGAGTAGAGTAGAGTAGAATAGAATAGAGTAGAGTAGAGTAGAGTAGAGTAGAGTAGAAATGAATGGAGTAGAGAAGATTAGAGTAATAGTAGAAATGAATGGAGTAGAGTAGAATAGAATAGAGTAGAGTAGAGTAGAGTAGAGTAGAGTAGAGAAGAGAAGAGAAGAGTAGAGTAGAGAAGAGTAGAGTAGAGTAGAGTAGAGTAGAGAAGAGTAGAGTAATAGTGGAAATGAATGGAGTAGAGTAGAGTAGAATAGAATAGAGTAGAGTAGAGTAGAGTAGAGTAGAGTAGAGTAGAGTAGAGTAGAGTACAGAAGAGTAGAGTAATAGTGGAAATGAATGGAGTAGAGTAGAGTAGAGTAGAGTAGAGTAAAGAAAAGTAGAGTAGATTAGAGTAGAGTAGAGTACAGTAGAGTAAAGAAAAGTAGAGTAGATTAGAGTAGAGTAGAGTAGAAATGAATGGAGTAGAGTAGAATAGAGTAGAAATGGATGAATTTGTTGCAATTGTGATTCCCACTCACTACGTGGTGCAAAGCTTCCACTCCTTTATGCTCTGTGGTAGAACTTCGCCTTGTGGTTTTGCTCCACACAGGTTCTCACGACTCGTTTAGTTTCTGGGTGGATGAGCAGGCCCCCGTCGGACCCGATCAGAAGGCCTTCGTCAAATACCTAGCGGCTGTATTCCGCCTGCTGGCCAAAAAAGTCATGAAGAAATGGTCCATGACTCAGAATCTGACCTTCAGGGAGCAGCTGGAAGGTGGAATTCGCTACTTTGACCTCAGAGTCTCGTCCAAACCTGGAGAAACAGACCACGAGGTTTACTTCATCCACGGTCTGTTCGGGCTCCGGGTGCGAGACGGACTCAACGACATCAACGCCTTCCTGAACGCTCACCGCAAAGAGGTCATCTTCCTGGACTTCAACCATCACTACGCCATGGACAAAGAGCACCACCACCATCTCATTAACATGCTGAAAGAGGTTTTTGGATCGAAGCTGTGCAAGATCAGTGCTGTGGAGGACATCACGCTGGACTTCCTGTGGGAGAAGAAGCACCAGGTAATCTGACATCTGAAAGCTGTAAACGTTCTAATTCCTAGTGAGATCAGATCAGATCTTGATATCAAATCTAAATCAAATACAACCTACTCACCAGAGACACAGACTTATAATGTGCAGCGCCCCCCAGAGGCTGTAATCCAGTGGTAGCGCTCGTATTCACTGGTCTGGAAGTGGAGAACAAACCCTTTTCCAGGCTGAGACACGCTAGCTAGCTTCAGGGTTGGTGACCTCCTCACCATGTCTCGCTTTTCTTCACAATGGATTTTTAAGTATGTCTGAGACCAAATCAATTTCTGTTCCTCCGTAGGTGTAAAAAATTCTAACTCAGATGTATGAACGTGTGCAGAGCTTCACACGTGTTTTACCAGTCGAACTCAGCTGTAACAGTTTCCCTCTGACCCACCAATCAGAGGACAGAGAAATGCTGACGCTGTTCTGGGCCAGTGAGCTGCCCTGTGAGGAGAATCTGAAATCTGATTGGTTAAAGAAACCGACCTTTTGCTAATATTCTCTCTGGTAAAAAGTCCAGCAGCACTGATTCTGAAGGCTCTGAGCAGATTAGATTCACATGGCAGCACATAGAAGCTGAAATCTGATTGGACAAAAAATCTACCATCCACATACACGTGCTGAAGCAGTGCAGCCGAGAGAAACACTAAGGAATGAAGAGAATAAACTGATGGAATAAATTAATACAATTTTATGGAACAAATATTAGAATTTCGGTTGTAAATGTAGGTCAGTGCTTCTGATAGTGTTTAGTCCAGCAGAGAAGGTTTTACTGGTCCTGACTGCACACCACTGATATATATATTATTTATATAACTCTTTGAACTTGTTTATTTGGCGCTCGCAGGTCCTGGTGTTTTATCATCACCCGTGTGCTGAAAACTGCCCTCTCATGTGGCCTGGTAGTAAAATCCCAGCGCCGTGGGCCAACACCACCAACACCACCAAACTCATTCAGTTCCTGGAGACCACGCTGAGCGAGAGGGCCAAGTACGGCAGCTTCCACGTTTCGCAAGCCATCCTTACTCCTCGCATCAAGACCATCATCAGAGGCCTGGTCCAGGGGCTGCGCAGCTACCTCGTCGAGAAGTGAGTTAACGAAGTGAAGCTTTGTGTCTGAAGATGTTTACCTAACACTAATAGAAGGAGTCTCCAGTGTCAGAAGTAAAAATCGAGTTCCTTCAAGACTTCAAGACAGCACAGTTTATACAAGCTGTCAAATAAAGAGTGGGGTGAGAGAACGGGAACTAACATGGAAGTCTAGAAGGAACCTGAAATGTAACTATAAATGGATAAAATGTATGACTGGCACACTTCTATTTTTTTATTCCTGTAAAGTATTACAGTATATACACTATATTTATGTGTGGTACTTTTTATGAACCAGTCTACATGTTATGAAAGTGTTAGTTATAACAGCATTATAACTGACTAGTCATTGCGGGTTCTTCACCATGCAGAGGAATGTGTTAAAGATGCATGTGGATTCTTTGCATTGTGGTGCAACCCGTGCATCTTTTTTTTTGCATGTAAGGATATTGTGTTAATGTTGTGTTAATGTTGTGAGATGTTTATATGTATTACTGCTGGAATAAACCGCACATAGCCGCATTTGTGATGTGCAGTTCTAAAGTGGCCGCTAGGTGTCACTGCTGTGCACAAATTAATCCAATCTGAATAATTCAAATTATTTATATTACAATTTATGGGAATAGTGAATGTGGGTGAAAGAAAGTATTAAAGCCATTTATCTGAAACCCTTTAGTGACTGCAGTCATTAATTTTCAGCCCCACTAAGATTTGAATTCCACAAACATCTCTCAAAGAGCAGCTCCACAACATGGAGCTTCACATGAATAAAAATCATACAAATGTCAATGTATTGCCTTTTCTGTCTCACACAGGAACCTGCCGGTCATCATGGCATGGGTGGAAGTGCAGAAACCAGGTGTGAACGGTGTGAACATCATCACCTCAGACTTCGTGGACCTGGTGGACTTCGCCAACACCGTCATAAAACTCAATGACCTCCTCCTGCTCCCACTGGACCAACGGTCACGTGATCACTCCAGCACCCCGAGGAAATCACAAGCGAAGTCACAAGACCAGCGTCGAGTCAAGAATCATCAACATTTGTGAATTACTATAATCTTTAGAATTATTGGCACCCTTGTTTAAAACAAGTGAATGTAAATAAGAAATTCTTTTTAAGTGAAGAATTTTATATATTATTTATTTGTATGGTTTATTATGTCTGGCAGACAAAAGCCATTGGTTTGGTAAAGTCCTATAATAAAAGCATAGAGAAAAAACCCTATGTTGAGCAGAAGACTTATGCTGGACAGAAGCCCCTCGCTGGGTAAAAGCTTGTAAGTGGGCAAAAAGGTAATAAACATAAATAAACATAACCCTCACAGTTCTGAAACTGACTTTCACAGTTCTGAAATTTTGGAGCTTTTATTTACACACTCTAAATCCCACACATTCAAGGAAGAGATGGAGAAAGTTTTTGTGGTCTGCATCTGAAGCGTATTTTTGCTGTAATGTTGGGGTTCAGCTGAACACACACACACACACACACACACACACACACACACACACACACACACACACACACACACACACACAGTCTATCTCTTCGAAGATCAAGGTAATACAACATTTGACCATAAAAGAAAAGAGAGGAAATGTGTCAAACTCATAATTATGCTGATTACAGAGTTTTGGTGGCCATTTTGCTGAATATTAGTTTCAGGCAGAACCATGGTGAGGGTTAGGAGGCGTTTGTGACAGATATGTCCTGACAATGATCATTTTCTTCATTTAGACTTTTATCTTCTGAAGCTCTATGTTTAGATGTTGGCTCTCTTTATAAAATAACACACACACACACACACACACACACACACACACACACACACACATACACACACAAGGGTGTGTGCAGTCAAGCAGTCAAACGTATGATCGATGGAAAAGAGCTGACCATAAAAAGACCTAATTTCTGGTTTGTGCTTCATCAGAAATGCTTCTTAAAATGGTCCAAAATGGTCTGGAATGTCCCACAGTAAAGCAGGAAGAACTTCCAAACATTCTATCAAACATCTGAAGCATTTGGTGCCCCAGGGTTGAGATTATTTTGCACCATTTTAGCAAACACAAATGAAGCTCGTGCATATCGAACATCATATACGTCTACACTGATATATAATAAATATAAATATTAGTGTTATATATAATATAGAATATAATATATAAAAAAAAAGTTGTGTACACCTGAGCTTAGGGTTGGTATGTGCTTTCTGTCTCCATCTGCTGTTATAATAAACTCCACTCTTCTAGTGAGATGTTCCAGTGGAGATTCATGCAGCCATAAAGGTGTTAGTAAAGGCAGGTACTGATGTAGGTGAGAAGGTTCTTTGGGTGCAGTCAGTGTTCACATTCATTCCAATAGAGTCAATAGGGTCGGAGCTCTATAGCAGGAGATCTTCCACCCCAACCCATGAAAACCAGATCTTCATGGAATGGCTTTGTGCACAGATGTCATGCTGGAACAGGTTTAGGTCTCCTACTTCAAGTCAGGTGTCCCAATGCTTTTTTTTTATAACTTCTGAGGTAAAGTTGCTTCAGGATGGAGAGTTTATCAGGAATATGATATGGGATTTTTTGTTTCGTAAAGGTCAGAAAGAAAGAACGAGAGAATGAAGAAAAGGTGACGAGGGAATGACGTTTGATTGCAGCTGCTGTAGAATAAGTGACAACAGGAAATGACTTGTTCTGGGAAAATTAAATGGAACTGCAAACAGATAAAAAAAATACAGCATGTGGTTTTTGATGCATTGTTGAGAAAGAAGTTCTGGAATGTTCCCAGAATTTTTTTTCTTTTCTTTTTTTTAGGTGAAATACACAGAAAGAAAAATGAGATCTAATCTTCTCCACACAGAGGTTTTTTTTCAGCCTCCATTACATGCACCATTTCCTTTTCTCCTCCAGCTTCTGCTTTCCATTTTCATCCTTAATGACTGAGTTTAAACTCTTTATTCCAAACGACAGTTTCGTTTTATACACACACGCACGCACACACACAAACACACACACACACACACACGCACACACACACACGCACACACGCACACACGCACACACACACACACACACACACAAACACAAGATTTATTATGATTAGCAAATATTCAGGGAAATTGAGCCTGTATCATCTCTACTAATAATAACATTGTGTTTTATTTTGAGCAAAAGTTTGTACACCCTGTTCATACACTTACATCTCTTATATCTTCAGCAGGAAAATGTCGTTCCTGTGGCATGAACCTGACCAAAATTTTACAACACTGATACACTGAATACGATGGGGGTACAAACTTTTGAGTGAAGTCAGGTACCGATGTAGGTGAGAAGATACGAAGTTTCCTGGGGTGCAGTCAGTGTTCACATACATCGTTAAAAGGGTTGGAGCTCTATAGCGGGAGATCTTTCACTCCAACACATGAAAAGCAGATCTTCATGGAGCTGGCTTTGTGCACAGGGGCATCATCATGCTGAAACAGGTTTGGGTCTCCTACTTCAAGTGAAGGCAAAATCACATACTACTGCATCCAAAGATGTCCGACACAATTGTGTGCCTCCAAGTTTGTTCTCACAGTTTGGGGAAGAAGCACATCTAAGTGGAAAAATCGGGTGTCCCAATAATTTTGGTCTTATATTGTAAACCGTTACTTTTTTTCCGCCATTTTTTACCAGTAGGGGGCGCATTACACGTTTTGCATCAATATAAGACCGTCTGTGGCAGAAAAAGTTCAGAAGGAATGTGCTGATAAAGAAAACTGCACCTCACACTGAGAAACAATAAAAACAGGAAGGTCAAGTTGTAAAATATTTCCTCCTCCTTCTCAAACAGAAAACAAACGAAAGCACAAACTTTTGCACTCACATGTCCCCTGTTTATCGTATAAACAAAATAAATAATGACTTTATTATAAACCTTTGACTTGTACAGTTTCCTCTTTATTTCTTTGTTTTTCCTACTTATTCTGTCACTCCTACTCATTCCTGCTCTCTCATCCTCCCATTCCTCCATCCATCCTTCTCTCCCTCTCTTTCTGTTTCTCTCTCCCTCACACATTCCTTCCCTCCTCTCCCTCAGCTGATGAGATCCAGGTCCAGGTCTTCATTTGGATGAGGAGGGAATATATAATATATAAAGACCAGCTCTCGACCTGGTGGCTTGTATCTGGTGCAGAAGATTCAGACGGATCTCTTCTTTCCTGTTCGATGTTAGATGTTCCTCTCAGGCTCTTCTGAGCTCTGAGGAAAAGTGGGGAGTGCCGTTGTTCACTTTTTTTTGCCCCAGATAAGAGTGTAATTATTATTAAATGCTGTGTGTCTGATATGAAGGAAGGTGCAGTAGATCTAACAGATGTGTCCATCATAAGGAAAGTTCTGAGATGTTTATTTCTTACTATTCCATGGAACATGTGGTACTTTTTATTCCTTTATAGTTACATAGTAATGGCACCATTCTATCTCACTGAATTTCCTCTATTCTTCTCTGTCTCTGAACCTGATTCCCTCACTCTGGATGGAGTTCTAATCAAATGGAGACCACCATGAAGATGGATTGGCATGAACAGATTTACACTCAAGTCTCCATCAGTGAGCAGGTGATAACCTCAACAATGACGGATCTGTAATGAATAAACATTTGGTGTTGAGGTTGAGGATGGGTTCCTTCTTACATTTTTCTTCTTTTTGGATCTGCCTGATTTCCCCAAAAGTCTCTACCTCCAGATGAAGTTCTCCTCAGTTGGAATCCACTCTGTGCACGTAAGGATGGTTCCACCTCAACAGCCTAAAGATCCATGAAGTTACTGAGCAACTCATGAACTTTGAGAATGGATTTGGACTGTAGTTAACATCAACCTTCTGCTACAATGTGCTCAGGACCTCAGCTTGCATGAACAGTTCTGCATTTCAGCGTCCATCACTGAACACCTCAACAATGATGGGACTGTAATAAATGGATGTTTGGTGTTGAGGATGAGGATGAGGTTCCCCTCTGAGTCTCAGGGTTTCTTCCTCATGCCATCTCAGGTAGTTTTTCCTTCATCACAGTCACCACTGGATCACTCATTAGGGATAAACGTCTGAGGAACAAATTTTAAGGCACCGAACTTCTACACTCTTTAATCCAACATTATACACACTTTATCTCAGTAAAGCTGCTCTGAGAAGAAGTTCACTGTTAAATTCGCTCTACAAATAAAACCAAATTGAATCAAATAACATAATTATTAGCAGTTTGTTTTTTAGAATCTTTCAAAAATTTAAAACAATTTTCAATGTTCTAAAAAAAAACAATATAAGTAATAAATAAAGAATTACACTTGCATCACTGCACCATGAATAAAAATCCCACGCAGAGTGAAAAAGGCCAAATGAGTGGTTTTGGAGTTTTGGTTTTGGAGTTTGGCATCAACAAATGCTTATTATTTTTCATAAATACACAGAGTGCACTTTTGACCCAACCTTCTAACCCAAATCTTCTAACACTGGCTCACAGTTCCTCTGGTCTTAAACTGGTTTCCAACTCGGTGACCACAAACATGCATTCTAGAGTAACTCAGAGCACATGGAGAGCAAAGCTGGAGAAGAAATGATCGTCCATATAAACACGAGCCTCCATCTTCTGTTCTTTTAGCACAATAATCTGTTTCTCTGTTTTTGATCGTACGAGAAGCTCCAAAGAGGAGAAGGAGAAGGAGAAGGAGAAGGACAAGAAGCAGCAAATCCACATCATATAAAATAATACTTTTAGGATAGTAATAAATGTATTAAGTTGCAAATATAATTTGCTTCATGATCAAGAGGTGAAAGATATAAGAATAATAAGAAGGAGAAAAGGAAGAAGAATCATCATCGTCATCACCATTATTATCAGTCATCACATCATCATCATCATCATCATCATCACTACCACCACTTTCATCATCATCATTATCATCAGCATCAGAATCATCAAATTCACCATTATCTTCATCATATCATCATCTTCATCATTATTACTGTCATTATCATGTACATTACCATAGTTACCATCTCCATCTTCACCATCATCGTTATTATCATCATCACCATCCTCATCATCATCATTGTTATCATCATCATCATCATCATCATCATCATCATCATCATCATCGTTATCATCATCGTCGTCATCATCATCATCATCCTCATCATCATCATCATCGTTATCATCATCGTCGTCATCATCATCTTCATCCTCATCCTCATCATCATCGTTATCATCATCATCATCCTCATCATCGTTATCATCCTCATCATCGTTATCATGATCATCATCGCTACCACTGTCAGTCTCATCATCATCATCATGTTCATCACATTTTAATTTTAAAATTTATTTGGTTCAATTGTTGTTGTTGTTGTTGTTGTTTGGGATTATGTCCAAGGTGACACTGATACCAAATGAGGACAAGTCCTCCTCCTCCTAACAATCAGTCTAGAGGCGAAACTGAGGTCCCGACTGCGCGTGCGCACACGCACACGCACTTCTTCCAGCTGCGGCGCATTCCACCGCTGGTGGGGGGGACGAGAGCGCGCGTTCCCGTTCAGTTCGCTGTTTTCTTTACGGCTTCAGTCCCGATCAGATCACAGAACACCGACAGCTGCACGGTTCTGGATCCAGTCCCGGGTTTCAGTCTGTGTTTACTTTCTTCTCTTTATTGTGGGGACAAATTCCAGGCGCACGTGAGGACGCGACACACTTGACAGAATCATGACAGGAATCGGATCTGCCTCGGTGAGGAACTTTACATCTTTCTAATTATTATTATTATTATTATTATTATTATTATTATTATTATTATTATTATTCAACAGTGCAGAGTAATAGAGAGTATGTTAGAGAAGTGAAGGAAAGAGTGCAGGCAGGGTGGAGTGGGTGGAAAAGAGTGATAGCAGGAGTGATTAGTGATAGAAGAGTATCTGTGAGAGTGAAAGGGAAAGTTTATAGGCCTGTGGTGAGACCTGAGATGTTGTATGGTTTAGAGACAGTGGCATTGAGTAAAAGACAGGAGGTGGAGCTGGAGGTGGCAGAGCTGAAGATGTTGAGATGTTCGTTGGGAGTGACGACGATGGACAGGATTAGAAATGAGTTTATTAGAGGGACAGCACATGTAGGACGTTTTGGAGAAGAAGAAGAAGAAGAAGGAAAATTACCATTATTATTATTATTTTATTATTATTATTTATTTTTATTTATTTATTTTACATTTCCATACATGTGCATTCAGGAGCCAAACATAGTTTTTTGGTGTAGACTGTGTCAGGAAACTGCTGAAAAGTATTGTTACTAAAAAACAAGCCGTAAAGTGAAACTTGTTTCTGTTCTGTCCCTCATACTTTATTTCCAGCTCCACTGTACCATGAACAAGCTCTTGGGTTTGAGGAGCGAGTTCACTTTTTCATCCAGGAACTATTAGAGATCCAGATTTAAATGAAATAAATAAACGAGGCTTTACAAATATATGAGGTACTTTATTTTCCTTATCTTGTCATCTGTTCCCTCTGAAGGTTCTCCTTTTGACTAATTGAATCTGAGGTGTAGATGGAGCCGTGACTGTACAGGAGGTTTTTGTCCCTCTGCATACCAGAAGATGTTCGGTCAGGTCTTTGGCACAAGCCTTAACACGACCTGCAATTGTTTGTGTGTTGAATTCCATCATTTGTTTAAAGATTAAAAAGATGCAGGATGCTGGATTGTGTGTGTGTGTGTGTGTGTGTGTGTGTGTGTGTGTGTGTGTGTGTGTGTGTGTGTGTGTGTGTGTGTGTAGGTGTGAGTCACACAGGGGGTATATAAACAGTAATGTGACCAGACCCAGTGTTCCAGTCTGCACCTTAGATTTATTTTATTTAACTCTGATTTACATTTCAGACCCAAATAAACAAATATAACATGAGAATATTTTATAAATATAACACTCAGTAACATGGAGAGCTGCTTTTTTTGTCTGAAAGACCTAAACAGCAAGATACTTTGGCCCCCTATATCAGGAACCCTGGAACACCTAAACATTCTTACAGTTATCTGATCAGCCAATCAGGTGGCAGCAGTGTAATGACTACATTCAGGCAGATACACATCAAGATCAGAATAAAGAAAAGGTCTGATCTCTATGACGTTATCCGTGAGCTCTTTTCGGGCCTTTTGTGGAGTTTTTCCACACAGAACAGTCTTTAGTGTTTAGACAGAATGGTGCAAAAAACTAAAAACATTCAGCAGTTGTATGTGTGGAAACGGTTTGTTGAATCCAGAAGGTCAGAAGAAAACTGCCTGAGGAGTCAAACTCACTCTGAGATGCTTTTCTGCTCACTTTGTTTGTAAAGAGTGATTATTTGAGTTACTGTCGAGCTCTGGAGATTCTTTTCCGATCATCTCTCATCCTCAGGGTGTTTCAGCTTCTGCACAACAAATGTGTTTTTGTATTTCCCACCATGCTGTGTGAGAAGGTTCTGAGAAACTAAAATCAGCAACCAAGGTTCAGTTAAGATCAGACTTTTTTCATCCTGATGTATACATGCTGCCACGTGATTGGCTGATCAGATATCAGACGGCGAGTGAGAGACCTGGAGCTTGTGTTTGAGAACATTCCACAAGGTTCTTCCCCAAACTTTAAGCACAAAGTTGAAGGCAGACAATTGTATAGGATTGTATTCCCTTTATCGTATAAGACCTGAACTTGTTCCAGCAGCAAAATGCTCCTGTTCACAAACCAAACTTATGCTCACCTAAAATTCTGAACCCATCAGAGGAATGTGAGTAAATACTCGTGCATGAAAACATCCTTTAAACCAAACCATTGTGTATGAGTGAGAAGCTGGTTTGAGCTTCTCGAAAACCTCTTAAATCATCAGGTACGACGTGTTAATCCCTTACACCTGGAAAAACACTTTCTCATCTGTTTCGGTCGTTTACTCCAGAAATGTGTTTAAGCTCCACTAGTCAGAGGAGCAGTCAGCTTCAGAGCGGAGAACGTGAAAGTCAAGCTCATCAGATCACCTCTTGCGGTGAAGCTTAGGATGTTTTTTTTTAAGCTTTTGAGGAATATTGGTATTTGTGTTGCTGTGTCAGTGTGAGCAGGGGACAGGAGGAGAACAGGGAGAAGACTTTCTCTTCCTGAGGTTCCTGACATGGCCAAGGAACAAAAGAAAGAGAGAGAAAGCGTGTGTGAGAGACGTTAAAGGCTGGTTTGTCTCGCCATGCATCAGAGGGAAGCTAATGACGCCTACGAGGAGACAAAACACAATGACAGCTTTGTCACATGTGGCACAGGTCAGCGTTTACGACAAGGCCATGGTAGCTACTCGAGAAAGATCAGACCTTCATCAGACGTCTCAATCCGTTTACATCATCTGCATTGCGTCTGTGAAGGACAGGAGTGAACCTACATTCTCCAAGTATGTGGTTGGCAGGTCATTTAGTCATCAGTCACGTTCTGAGGTCGAATCCTGGACCTGAAGAGCAAAATATTGGGATTATCTAAAGTTTCAGTCGCCAATCCCAGACTTAGGTGTGTTAATGTACATTATATTGGCAAAAATCTGTGGACAAACTCAAAGCACATTCTGGGTTTTGCTTAGTCTAGAAGTAATTCCTTCCTTCTAACAGTCCAGTCATGAGAACGATGCAGGAATGAAGCTGGCAAGTTGAAGAGCTGGTGTTTTGAGTCTTGCTTTTATTTGGAGTCCTAGTCCTGCAATTCAAAGTTCTGCACAGAACCTTCAAGACTGAAGAACCTCTCTGTATACAATGACAATTTTAATACAACTGAGAACTAAAAATATCATTGCAGACGTAAATAGTGGAAATATAGAGTCTTACATTCCAACAGTTGGATTATGTTCATAAATAAACTTGTGCTTGGGGGTGGAATGAAAGGTAGAACCTCATAGTTAATCCAGGGATTATATTAGATCAGGAAAAAAGGCACAATGATGAACAGATCTATATCCTCCACACCATGTGGAACCCGCCAGCCTGAGCACCTTGCGTGAGCTCCCATAATGCCGTTTCACTCAGACTTTATTCATAAAAGCTCTAATCATGAATAGGGAGTTCTCCAGACACACTTTGATCATCTCATTTGCTGTCAAAATCAAGCTTTCCTCTGTTTCTCCAACACACCCTGTGGTTTCCGCGGCTCGGAGAAAACAAAATATTCGCTTGGATTCGGACCAAAAACTTTCTCCTGTAGACTATATGCCCAAAAGTATTTGGACTCCTGAAATTTCCTACCAACATGTGGTTCTTCTCCGAACAAAGTCGGAGACACATAATTGTGTAGTAAGACCTTTTCCAGCATGACAATGCTCCTGTGAAGTTCCATGAAGATGGTTTGGAGTGAAGTATCTGCTAATGAACGTAAATGAATGTGAACGCTGATTGCACCCCAGGCTTCCTCACATCACCCACATCAGTACCTGACGTTGCGTTTGTGGCTGAATGAGCACACATCTCCACAAAATCTAGTGGAACATCTTCCCAAAAGAAAGAGTGGAAGTGGAGACTAAATGTGAATCCTGAACATACCAATCTTATGCCCAGGTGTCCACAAACATTTGACCCTATAGTGTAAAAGAAATAGACCTTTAAGGAGAGTAAAAACCTCCGTCCTGGAGATGTTACAGTTTTACCTCTGACACTGGAGACTCCTTCCATAAATAGTAAAAAATGGCCTTTTTATGCTTCTGTGAATGAGTTGTTGCTATGGAAACTAAAAAATTTTTCTAGACAATATATATCAACACCTTTTGACCAATCAGAGTGCAGAATTCCATTTCTAACTAATTTCATTGTTTTGATCAAAATCTTCGCCTCATGTATGAGTCTGATGTGATTCAGCAGTCAGTGGCGTTACGGAATCCGTCTGATGGTGGTGTTTTTTTTTGTCTCCTGGGGCCGACATTCCTGACTGGCTCTTGTACCAGAGCACCAGCTCGGTCCTGTCTCGACACGCCACCTACCTGACAGTCCAGACCTGGAGCAGCGACAGTAGAGGGGTTCTTTTCCAAGGTCTTGTCAAGGTCAGATAGTTGGGTCAGGATTTTTTTAACTTAGCAAACAACATTAGGACCTCCTGACCTCGTTTCTGCAGACAAAAGCTGTGCTTTTTATTTTCTCAGGCTTAAAATGTGTGTGCTGTGTTTTTGGCGTGATAAGAGGAAGCAGATTAGAGCGAAAAAGCTGAGAAGAGAACGAGCAGTGAGCTCATGTGGGAAAACAGCACTCAATCAGAGGAAATGGAGGTGATACGGGGCACAACAATGGGGAGGAGAGAGAGGAGGACAAACTTCTGCTCAACCTCAGGTTTTACTCTGCTCTCCAGCAATGACCTGTACTACATTCAACCAAATGAGAAAGTTCTGGAGATGTTTTTTTTAGAGTGAGAGTTCCAGGAGCAAATCCTGAAGCTAAGGAACACAAGAGGAACCTGGGTGAAAATCCAGAACCACTTCAAAACTCAAAAAAGAATATTCCAAATGGTTCACTTTATTATAGTTCTATTTGTTGTCTAGGACTTTTAGTCTTTTTATTATTATTGAAAAAATTGGAAAAAGAAGTTTATTTAAAAACAACTGCTGGTAAATGCTCTGTGCAAAAGTCCAGAAGTCTCATGTTTATCAAACCACTACTGTCTATTTCACCCATATTTATTCTATATAATCACCGTCGTCCATGTGCATATGGACCTCAAACCCTAAGTGCTATTTACAGTAAATACGCACTTCTGCTCGCATTTCATCGGCTCCGTACATCTACTTTAAAATAAAGTTGAATCCAATCTAAACACATCGTATCTAAAAGAAACCCTGAGAGGAACCAGACTACGAAAAAAGGAAGTCTCATCCTTGGTTCAGTTTCGGCACTGCTGAAGTTTTCACCTGCTTACTGATAAATCTTAGACAGAGGTCTTTAGCCTATTCATGAGGAACCATCCTCAGCAGCAGCGATGAAGAGAACTTCATTCAGGAGAACTGTGGTTTCAAAAACTTCATATAAAGAGTGTAAGATCTAAAACACACTTCCAGACCTGCGGTTACAGGAAGGGAGGGCTGAACTCAGTGATTTAGATTAGTGTTGGAAGGTTGATGGTTCGAGTCCCAGTATCACCAAGCAGCCACTCTTGGGCCCTTGAGCAAGGCCTCTAACCTTCTGTGCCCCAGGAGCATTGTACTCTTACCTCAGCTTCCTAAGATCACTGGAATTTGAGAAGTTTTTTTTTTTTAACATATATTTGTTTACCTTCCAAACAGTTTTTAATATCCTTCAATTTAAAAAGATGACTACATTTCTGTATCTTCGTATTTGAAGTAATTGAAATAAGAGTCGTTAATTAGGGCGTTTCTTCCAGCTGAAGCTCAAACATCTACCTACCTACCGCTGTATATTTGTATAATATTTGTATTATATACTCTCCTCAGTCCGGCTGTGGAACACATGAGCGATGTGGGGCGTATCTCAGGGTTCTCCTGTAGCGTGTCGCTTCTCACCACACGTCCCGTGCACTCCCAGTGACTCGTGGGAAAGTACTACAGCTTGGAAAAACATTCCTGCGTGTTGCTCCCAGCGTCGCACACGCACATGAAATTGTCCATCTGAGAGCGATTGTGTGTCCAGTCTTTATGTGTTTACGTCCTTTTTTGTGGAAGTACTTTTTTATGGAAGTTTAGGACTGATTACTGACCCTTCACCCTTTTATCAGGGTTCTTCACACACCGTTGCTCCTGAAGCTCCTAGATCCATGTTTGTAGATGTTGAGAGATGGCTAATGTTTGTGTGTGTGTGTGTGTGTGTGTGTGTGTGTGTGTGTTTTCTATAGGACGCTGAGAGGGAAAACACACTGCAGCCAGAGTCAGACCAGAACCTCACACCTCCTAAAGTGAGTTTAGAGCTCTTTATGTGTTGTTTCTCCTCCTGTGAAAACCGGAATTACCTTCAGCCCTGGGCGCATCTCCTCCCTGATGTCCTCTGGTCTTTATGCAAACCTACCATCAGGAAAAACATAAAACAACCATTAGAATTAGAATCATCAGAAACACAATAAACGTAGATACAAACTGATGTAAGTTCTCACACCTACTGTAGCTGTGAATTATCACCTTATACACTGGTCACTTCTCAGCATTGAGGAGTTCAAGCTGTTATTGATTCATTTCATTACGCATTTTATATTTCACCATAGAAGCTCCACCACATGCAAAACTTCTCTATGGAGCTCAGTGAGGTCATTAGAAAATGTGTGCAATCGCTGCCTCACTCTGGAACTGGCTGTTACCATGGTTACAGGTGTTTTTTATTTAACTGAAAACTGCAAACTACCTGAACTTCCAACCAATCAAAATCCACTATTCACACCTGAACTCCTTCCAGCCAATTACAATCCACTATTCACACCTGAACTCCTTCCAGCCAATCACTTCCAGCCAATCACAATACACTATTCACACCTGAACTCCTTCCAGCCAATCACAATCCACTATTCACACCTGAACTAATTCCAGCCAATCACAATCCACTATTTATACTAACTGGGTAGTTGATGTAGATCTTTTGTGATGTATAGAGTTCAGCTTTGGATCTGATCGACACGGGGAAAGGAGTGAAGGTTCAGAGCGCTGCTCCTCACCTGGTCAGTCTGGGAAGCGGCCGTCTGAGCGTAGCCATCACCGTACTGCCACTGAAGGAAGGTAAGTCCAGCCGTGATTACGTTTTCCACACGTGATTTATTCATGTACACGTGATTCTGTGATGATTCCTTGTATGCTGAAGGACGGAGAAATTAATTAATTTGTACATTTTGTGAGCCAAAAAAATATTTTAGTATGAATGAGATCTTGCATTGACCTGCTGAGAAACCTGCTAAGAAACCTGCTGAGAAACCTGCTGAGAAAGTCGTTAGATGATGGTGACGGATCGTAGTGCTCACTGATTGGTCATTGGGAATAATAGTGCTCACTGATTGGTTCTTTGGGCAATTATACAATATTTTATAGAATGTACTCTTAAGTGATTTGGGACACAACCAGAGCTGAGTTCCTGCGACTGATTTTGGAGAACTTTATTCTGATTATCAGATGAAACAATGAATATTTAATGGACACTGGGGTTCAGCACTATTTCTGTGTGTGTGTGTGTGTGTGTGTGTGTGTGTGTGTGTGTGTGTGTGTGTGTGTGTGTGTGTGTGTGAGCGACACTGTGGGTGAGAGGATGCACGTGATGACTATTGTTAGTTCAGACTGCAGGCTCGATGGAAGTGGAACACGTTTATCTGACAGGAAGGAGGGGTGAGAAGGTTACCTTTCTGACACCCGTTTTTTTCCCATCATGCTCTCTGGGTTTGACTTGGTCCTGTTTAAAGTGGATCAGGGTGAAGTCGAGTCTTTATTTATAGAGAGAGGGAGAGGAAGATTCAGTTCTGCACATGACAATGAAGTCCACGTGTTTTCTGTCTTCATTTCCAAATTCTCCGCAGGAGGAACGGACAGGAAATGACTCAGAAACAGGACAAGGTAATGACCTCACTTCCTGTCCTGCTCTTGAAATACAATTTAAAAAAAGCCTGGTGGAGCTTCTGATGGGAAAATGATCTGAGACTCATCATGTGTTATTTAACATGCACTTTCACCACCGATTCACATCAGTTCCCTCCTGTTTCCGTGGTAGTTTTTTTTCGAGTAAGGATCCATGTTTGAAGCATCAGGGAAGGAGTCTCCAGTGTCAGTTCTTTCGAGTGTTTAAAGCAGGATGTTTTAATCACTACACAACACAAAAACTTTGTTTTTATTATTATATTAGATTATTCTTATTCCCAAATTCATTTCCACATCCCACCATTGAGACCATAAAATCCGACTCCATTGTTAACACTTCTGATGATTAGGCTGCATTTCCACGTTTCCACCCAGACGGTTTCCTCAGAACAGGAACCTCGGCGTCTCTGCCAGCGTTGTGTCTCAGTACGGCCGTGTTTCTGCTTTTAAAGCGTAAATGGGAAATCCTATAAAGCGAAGCTCAGCTGAATGAAAGGAAACCCTCAGGGCGGTGACGCGGAGAATCCAGAACATTCGATGGGTTTCAAATGAACAGGTCGCGGATGTGGAACTCACACTGAGAAGCTGCTTGGCTTTCATATGAGCACGCTCCAAGTATTTAAAAGATGATCAGGAATTTTTTTTTGGAGCTCCATCAGTGGAGGTTTAACAGATATGAAAAGCAAACCCCTCCCGAAATTCTGCTTGTTCTGAAAATGTTCTTCACATAACGGTTGTCTTCTAACGATGTAAAATGAACTTCTTAACAACACTGGATTTGGTATATAGTTTCTACAGGTTTTTCAGAGAAGGAACTACTTTTTCTGCTGTAGTTGTGTGTCTCTGATGGCGTATGGATCCCGCACTGTATAGTGTAAAGTAACCGGAACTTCTTCCAGTGTTTTAAAGCATGTAAATGTTTATAATCCTGAGGTCCCTGGTGATCACCAGACTGAAAGACATGACGTTCCTCCTGACCGAACTCTCATGTGTTTTCATGGTGTTGTAGGAATCACGCGTATCGGACGTGAAGATGCTGCTGTTCCACAGGACATCACTATCCAGGGGCCAGACATCGAGGCCGAGCACTGCGTGATCGAGAACAGAGGCGGAGTCGTGACTCTTCATCCCTGTGGACATCTGTGTTCACTTGATGGAGTTCCAGTGACCACGCCCACCCAGCTCACCCAGGGTAAACACTCGCTTCCTGGGGCAGGTGGGAGGGGGTTGGGGTTCCTCTTTCTTTCCTTAATTTCTCATTTATCCCTTTTTGTTTTCTTTTTTATTATGGTCTTCATTCATATTTTATGTATTTTTCTTTTCTTCTTTTGTTTCCTTTCTTTAGCTTTCTTTCCCTTTTTTCATTACTTTCTTTCTTTCTTTCTTTCTTTCACCCTTTATTTATTAAGGTTACATTTTTTTCATTATTTCCTTAATTCTCCTTACTTTTTTCTTTCTATCCTTTTTTTCCTCTTTATTCTGAAAAGCTTTGCTGTTTGGAAAGTCGATGTGAATCAGCGTTTGTTGTCGCCCCCTGGTGGATAAAAGCAACACTACAGACAGCGCTCTTGGGAAACAGAGGCCCATATCAGATTTCATGACATCATACACGTGTGTGTGTGTGTGTGTGTGTGTGTGTGTGTGTGTGTGTGTGTGTGTGTGTGTGTGTGTGTGTGTGTGTATGTGTGTGTGTGTGTGTGTGTGTGTGTGTGTGTGTGTATAAAGTGTGTGTAATAACAAAGAGAGCCGTGTGTTGGAAAATCTGCTCTTTTTCCACGGCAGTGCGGCTTTCAGACGTTAGCTTAAGATAAATTGGAGTAGGGGTTTGTGTGTGTGTGTGTGTGTGTGTGTGTGTGTGTGTGTGTGTGTGTGTGTGTGTGTATGCGTGTGTGTGTGTGTAACGGTTATGTAAGTTTTGTGGGAGGATTTGCAGCGGTTGGTTTTTGTCATCTGTGACTCAGACATTCCACAGTTACAGAGCCCCCATCTTAATATATTCAAAAGCATCATCTTCTTCATCATTATCATCTTCAACATCATCATCATCATCCTGGGCAGTCCAGAGTTTGTAACTCAACCACACTACACAATGTTTCCAAGGAATGAAGTAATTTCATTATTTATCCATAGTAGTGTTTGGATTTACATCATAGCTCTGGTTTTGTGTGTGTGTGTGTGTGTGTGTGTGTGTGTGTGTGTGTGTGTGTGTAAGAGAGAGTGTGTGTGTGTGTGTGTGTGTGTGTGTGAATCTGAGTTCACAGTAACCATATTTAAAGGCTTCTTCCAGATCGATAAATAAATATATACATTATTTATAATAATGATAATAATAATTTTTGATTGATTTGTTTATTATTATAATGATTGGAGGTTAACGGATTTGAATCCCATGTCAGGTCTCGTGCACAGCCGCAAGCGTAGAAACAGAACAAACAGAAGACAGAGAGCATGAAATGGAAACAGGCTTCAGGTGAAACTCTGCCCCCTGTCTCCCCCCCTTCCCCCTCTTCTCCTCCCCCCTCCCCCTCCCCTCCCGGGGGCACTTCCACTGAATTACGCTTTAATCGTTGCTCTGTCTCTCTGTTCTGTCCTGGTCCTAATCACATCACTGAGCAACTCCTGGACTCATGACATTTCACCCAGTGGCTGCTGTTTTATTTTATGAACATCACCACCTTTATTTCAGCAGCTGAAAAGGAAAACTCGAGCGAATAGAAATTCATCCAGCTGTTATACTGATACTACGTTTCTATTAAATATTCATAACCCGGATCATAAACTACACATCTGGCAGATGTCTTCAGCCACAAAAAATGAGTATGCAAAATATGCAAATTAATTTAGCTTTGCAAAAGCACCCACCAGCCTTCTGCCATCCCGTCATAACAGAGAGCTTTTACTCATCAGGTCCTTCAGAACGCAGGTTTAAAGCTATTCCAGTTCAATTGGTCCAAAAATATTTGTGTTTCATGACATCACAAATGTTCTCACGCATAGCCCCGCCTCCTGATCTGTTCTCTCTTATTAGTTCTGTGTAAACACATTTGACCCAAATCAGGCTGACTGTTGTTTTTTTTGTGATGTAATGACGTGGTGTAACTGCTGACTGGTATCAGGATCAGTTTCAACATGGAGTGCACTGAGGTGCAGAAAAACAGCCAGATGGAGCAAAGTTCTTCTGCGTGTCTGTCTTTCATCATCTTTCACACAACCAGGAATTGATCTCCAAGCTTTTGGAGATAATATGCACAAACACTGGCTGATCTGTTAAACTATTTATCTGCCTTAGTCGTACTGGAGACTCCTTCTTCAAACCTTCAACTTGTGGAGATGTGCTACACATCAGCGGTGATCTGTTCGTGTTCCTGTGTTTACTCTGGTGGAACAGTTACAGCTTTAACTCCAGCTGGGACCAAGCACTCACATCGGAGACTTTTCCAGAAAATGTCCCTGAAAGTGTTTTTACCTCCAACCAACACAAATGCAGCCATTTTCAAGCGTTTAATCACAAGCTGGGGTGTGCAAACTTTTGAGCACTGAATATTCACCTTGTCATCTTGTTGTTGGACTGTTTATTGGCTGTCCATGTAGGTTAATAAACAAACTGGAAAATAAATAAATACTATTTTATGCTTTTTTGGATTTTTTTTAAGTCTGTTCCACCTTGAGCCATGTCATTTCTGGTTGAGGTTCTGGAGCTCAGGTTGCTCACAGCTCCGGGTGCTGGAGCTCAGACCCACAATCACACAGGAGGAGGAGGAAAATGCAGCGGGGCGGAGACTAAACGCGTTCTTTTCTCCTCAACTCCTTCTCCTTCTCCCAACTTCTGTCCTGCAGCTTCGCTTCCAGACTGCTGAACGGTTCCCGCTGTTCCTGAAATGAGTTTTTTAAGGAATTAAAGGAGAATAAGATCACAAAAAAGTTCTGGAGGAGAACCACAGCAGAAGAACTTGGTGATGTGGAGGAGCTGGAGAAGAAACCCGGGCCGGTGAGGAGATCTCTGGATGGGAAGCTGTGAAAAAAATAAATAAGGTTGGGAGAAGTTCATGGAAAATCGTCAGGATTTTTTTTCCTCAGGACGTTTTGTGCTATTTAATCAGACCACATGTGCAACATCTGTCCGCTTTGGCTTCCGCGTGCGTGAATGCGTCGGGAATAAATCGGTTTCTATTGAAATCGATTCACTGATGTGGATTTTATATGATTAGTGAAGGTGCGGCTGGAAACGCTACAGGCGCGTGCCGGGGGAGGGGGAGGGGGTCCCGTCACTCTTCCTTTTCTTCTTCTTCATCTTCTTTTCTACCTTTCTTTTGTTCTTCTTCTTTTTAACCCGTAGTTTTAACAGGGCGCTTTGTTTAAATCCATCAGCCATCAATCATCTGCTCGTTTTGACCTGCACAGGTGAGCGTTGCTACGATACGCTTGGCCACGCCTCTTGATAAAACTGCTGATGATATTAAAACCAAAACCAAAAATCGATTTTTTTAAAGTTCTTGTGCTCTTCATCTAGGAACATCTACATATATTATTATATTTTTTTCATGCATTCTTTGCATACTTTTCAGAAAGGTTTTGGATTTCTGATCCCTGTTTTGTTCTACTAGAAAGAGAACTCACCTCGGGTTCTACCTTGGGCCCTTTTCTCATGAAGTGTGCTAATTTCTGCTGTTCTTAGGAACATACTTTATTAAAGGAGTCCATGCAGGGTTCTCACCAGAGTGAAAATGGGTTCTTAGGGAGTTATTTGATTAGTTGAGGGATCTTACAGTAGGTTCTGCTTGAAGAACTTAAACCTGCAGAAAGGGCTAAAATAGAAAAGTCAGGATTTTTTGTTTTTTTGTTGTTTTTTCCCCAGAGGCCTCGGAGTTGTTAAATATGGCAGGAGACTTTCGGGTAATTAAACTCACTCTGTTAATTAAAGGATCTGATTGATCCGGTTTTCGAGGTTCGGAAGCGAGTCAGTTAACGAGTCGTGAAAACGTAATGAAGGAATGAAAAGGTTTTGATCTGTAGTGGAAAAGCGAGCGCTTGTGGTCTTCAGTGACAGTAAAAGCCGAGTGTGTGCAGTGTTTTATTGTCAGATCAGAGACACATTCAGGTTTCAGGAGTGGAAATGAATCGTGTTTATGACGAAGGGTTTCGGAGTAAATAATATATTTAATAGTGCACTTATTAAAGCTTCCAGTGGTTAATTATTTCACATCAACTGAAAACACTGAAAACACTTTTTGATCACAAGGTCATGAGGAGGTCAGCGAGAAATCAGAGCGCTCGTCTTTCTATAATTTGTTTATTTTAGGACTTTTTCTGAAAAAATGTACAGCTGTGTAGACTAAACACCCACATCTGTACCAGAGAAAGAAACGTTTCCTGCTGTGTGTGTGTGTGTGTGTGTGTGTGTGTGTGTGTGTGTGTGTGTGTTGGTCCTGCACAGAACTGTGTTTTTCAGACGCTCTTATCTCTATCTGTTTGGACAGACTGGGATCGCTGTGATGATGAAACGTCTCGCAGAGTAAAGGTCTGGGTTTTTCATTAAGTCTGTGATTCTCGTTAATTTCTCGCTCCCTCGCTCCCTCGCTCGTTTCCCTGAAAGAGCTTTGCAACGGGTGGAAAATGCAGGAAAATGGTCCGGGACGTGCCAGCGTTCAGAAGACTGGAATGCGTCTCTGAGATTTAAGGGGCCAAAAGTCAGAGGTTTGGCATGTTAATGATCAGCCTCTCAGCTCTGGGTAGCGAATGCTGGAGCGAGACTCAACCTTTGGCTTACAGTGAAACTCGTCATAGCAAACGTTACAGACGTGAAGGTTGGAGGTGAACTTGAGCTCTGAGGAGCAGCATCTCAAGTCTGTTTGTTTTGTAGTGAATCTCTGTCCCTGGAGACAAACGAGTGCCGTGTGTCTGTCTTTGAGTTTAGAGTTAGAGGAAAAGCAGATACAGTAGTATCTGTGAAATACACTTCTCATACGCTTCTCATACGTTTCTCATACGCTTCTCATACGCTTCACGTACACTCATACGCTTCTCATACGCTTCTCATATGCTTCTCATACGCTTCTCATACGTTTCTCATACGCTTCTCATACGCTTCACGTACACTCATACGCTTCTCATACACTTCTCATATGCTTCTCATATGCTTCTCATAGACTTCTCATGCGCTTCTCATACACTTCTCATACGCTTCTCATACACTCATACGCCTCTCATACGCTTCTCAAACGCTTCTTATACGCTTCTCATATGCTTCTCATAGACTTTTCATGCGCTTCTCATGCGCTTCTCATACGCTTCTCATACGCTTCTCATACACTTCTAATACACTCACACTTCTCATACACTTCTCATATGCATCTCATAGCCTTCTCATACACTTCTCATACACATACACTTCTCATACACTCACACTTCTCATTCGCTTCTCATACACTTCTCAAACGCTTCTCGTGCGCTTCTCATATGCTTCTCTTGCGCTTCTCATACACTCATACACTTCTCATATGTTTCTCATACACTTCTAATAACACTTCTTATATCAGTTCTCATGTGGTTCTCATAACAGTTCTCAGGTTAGAAATGTGCGCACCCACACACATCCTGACTCACCCAGATTCATTACAACTTTCAAAATTACAGCTACATTACAACAAAAATACAACTACAAAACTCCTCCTTCTAGAGAGCAGAAAGAGAATCGAGCTCGGAGCTGTGAGTTCTCCAGCCAGAGTTTTTGGGGTTTGGTGAGAAGCAGGAAATATTTTCCATGATTTTTTTTTTTTTGAAAGGCTGCTCTGCAAGCTCCGATTTCAAGTTGGTGGAAAATGCAGTTGTGGGTTGAAGAGGATATGATGAAAGCGTTTTGGAGTGAGCCAGGAGAACTCTGATGAAGAACGATAGAAGATGCACAGAAAGGAAACCAAAACCTGTCGAATCCAACACATGTCAACAGCACCATTTAAATAAGCAATTTATAAGCACAAATTAAATAATGTAGCTCTGGTGAATGTTTACTTTCAGAACAATAACACACACACACACACACACACACACACACACACACAACAGGGACATCTCCATCATTTATTTCCACCTGCATCATCTATGACATATCTAATGACCGCATTAACCACATAACAGCTGCTGTGATGGACCAATAAAGCTGGCTCTGAAACACTGGAATGTTGGTAAATCATTGTGATGTCCATCTTCCTTCAGCTTTGTTCTCCTGGTTCCCTTCCAAAACACCCCTATAAGATCCCATCTTCTGCACCACCACTGCATTTTCCACCGACTTGAAATTGGAGATCGTAGAGAAAAAAAAAAGAAAGGAAAAGCAAATCATGGAAAATATTTCCTGCTTTTCACCAGACATCCAAACTGGCTGGAGAACTTGGAGCTCTTGGAGGGAGGAGAAGGAAAGAAGGAATTTTAGTGAATAAAAGGTTGACAAAGGGGCAGTAAAACAGGATTACATCTCCATACTCTTCCATATCTTCATCTACTATTTTTTTAAATAAGATCCTTACTGTACAGGTATAAAGTTAATAATGGTCTAAAGTGAAGATGATGGAGCTCACCATCATCTATTACTCCTTGTTGGTGTGTTTGACCTTTAAATGAACATCTCAGGCTTTTAAAAGAACTTCAGATAGGGCTTAATCCAGATAGGTGATGAAACACTGATTGATGGAGATGTTCCTTTAAGCACTTGCACAGATCCCTGTCCATATTTACAACTGATAGTGTCCTGGAGTAGAGAGACCCTGTGAGAACATGTGAGGTGTTTGGACAGCTGTGGCCCTCGTAATCACAGAGGTCAAAACCCTGATGTCAGGTTTAATGCTGTGGGTTCTGATCAGGATTGATGGCTACAGAGAAGGTTTAGAACGTTTGTTGGAGTGAATTCTATTCTCTTTTGTGTTTTTCTTCCTCCAGGTTATTCTCTGTGTTTGGGTAAATCGTACTTCTTCCGTTTTAACCACCCTGAAGAGGCCAGTCGGATGAAGAGCATGCTTCCTCAGAAGAGTCCCGTGTCCCCGCTGGTCTACAGCACAGGTAATGGATCTCACATCTCACTGAACATTACACCCCCCCACCACTAACCACCTCGATGGACCCGAACAGAACTTGTATCCTGTGTTTCAAACAGCCCTCATGAGGGAGTTCCGGGGAAGGGGAAGTGAGGGTTGGGGGAGGGGAATTGATGAGTAGGTTGTAAACCAGGTTCAGTTACAGGTAACCAGGCTTTCTTTCTTCATCCTGGACAGGTGTGTGTGAGAGTTATCAGCCACAATAGAATCCTTTGAAGTTCAAGAACCCTTTCAGGAGCCTTAAAGAGGACAGCTGTCTGGGTTTTTTTTTTAAGAGATATCTTCTCCCTGGAGACACATTTGCACTCGGGGTCTTGTGGAATGTCTCCATCGTCTGTTTGCTGATTGGGTTTGTTGTCGTTGTCTCAGTCAACAGTAACCGCAGGAGTCTTTTCAGGAATTCAAGAATTTTTGGTGTCACCTGAGACAACCAGGGTCAGGATGAATGAATCATGGCTGTGTGTTGTTCTTCATTGCATTTTGGAAGCTACTTTCAAAAAATGAGTTCCTGGCTTCAGGTTCAGTGTGCACTTAATATCTGCAGGGTTCTTCAACATCTTTACGTCCAACTTACAGATTCATTGCTGTTTGTAACATGCCAACAGATGCACAGTCAGATGCACAGTCACAAGGAGCACCAACCTTATACATCTGGAGCAGTGCAACTGGTGCTATTCTCACCACATATGTTACCACGTCTATTTTAAAAGTGATCGTGTGTAAATGTAGATAAACAAAGTATTTTCTTGTAAACAGAGTCTCTAAACATTTTGATACCACCTCATATGTCTGATTCATGATAGATCCAAAGCTCCTTTAGATGCCCAAAGTAGCTCCATCAGAGTCAAACTAAAGCTCACAAGGTTCTGGTTTGTGGTTTGCAGGTCGTTTAAATCTTCCCACCGCGTGTGGAACTGGAATTCGTAAACAGGTTAAAGATGTTTGTAATACCCTGAGAAAATGGGCATTATCTTCTGATATCTCTGATGTTCTTCTATCATCTTTGCACAAGGCAGTGCAAGGTTCTGCTTCACTTTGGTATGTGTGTTATGAGTGTGCATATGTCCATCTTTTAAGGTTTCCTTTGATCAGTCTGCACCGTCTCGGCACAAAGTGTGGAAAAGCAGGTCTAAATACACTGAGTGGATGGTGTGTGTGTGTGTGTGTGTGTGTGTGTGTGTGTGTGTGTGTGTGTGTGTGTGTGTGTGTGTGTGTGTGTGTAAGAGAGAGAGAGAGAGAGAGAGAGAGAGAGTGTGCAGGAGAAACTGAGTCCATGTGTTTCGCTGTTCTGTTGTCCATCTTTGGCTCGGCTGCTTCTAGGTGGGCTGGACAGAAAGCTTTATTTGAACAAGCTGACAGAAAAAAAAGAGAAGATCCAGCAGGCTGCAGTGTGTGTGTGTGTGTGTGTGTGTGTGTGTGTTTGTGTGTGTGTGTGTGTGTGTGGTTCACCAATGCTGAACAGATATGTTTCGTTTTCTACATGGATCTTAAGTCTGTTTCTGGTTTTTGAAGGTAAAACAGCTGAGATGAAGGTTTGGTTTGTGGATCATTAAAAATGAGGGTTTTTAGATCATATAATTGCAGATGAATCACATCTGCCTTTTTCCACAAGTTCAATTCCGGATCACATCTAGCAGTTTGAAGTTCATTAACAATTATGTGAAAATACCATCCTTAAATTGACACTTCACTCACTTTTCTCTTTCTTTTCCTCAGATTATATGAAGTTCAGTAGTGATTTCAGTTCCAGCGTAGGTGGACCGAGTTCCAGAGGAGTTCGCTCCGTCTCCGAGCTGCGGGAATTAATGGACACCTTACAAAGGAAGAAACAAGCTCTGGAGAACAGCCTGCGGACGAATGGTGACAGCAGCCCCTCCTACTTCAGCATGACTCAGTCCCCGCCCTCGACGCCCAACTCCTTGTCATCCATGAGCTCGTCAAGCTTGATATCTCCGTATCAAGACCAAGCAAGACGACTATACACCACCGACCGGCCACCTCTTTCAGGTAAACTCCCTGCCCAGTCGTCTAACAGTGTACCTCCGTCACCACGCCGCAGTGACCCGCGAGAATACAACTCCTCGCTTCCTACTTTGCACACGACGATTACCCGGAACCAGTCCCAGGATAGCCTTCTCGCATCCTCGGATGGTCGACGTGGTCAAACAAGTTCTTTGCTGTCGATGTGGAATGGCTCTTCATCTACAGCAAGCAACACCCTCGTGCCAAGTCCAGGAGGTCGAAGTGGAGCAGCTAGCATGCCGTCCAGCCCACGACTAGCTCGCAGATTATTGCCTGAGGAAGCGGGACGCCCAATTCCAGCCCCACGCCAAAGGAAGTACTCGGCTGGTTCTCTAACTGGAATGGGAATTGGTGCTCACAGCCGCTCCCTGCCTCGTCTCTACCGCCCGGGGGAGTCCCAGCTCGCCCCTCTTACACTTCCATGGCCCCGGTCCTCACCCACCCCTGAGTCCAGTCACCAAAACGGACACTCTGAGGTGGTCTCCATCTCCTTATCTGCCAGGTCCATTCCCAAACCAGTACCTATACGTAAGGAGGTGATTGTGCCCTCAGGTGCTGCGACCAGCCCACGCCAGGCAAAGAAGGTGAGCCTGACCTCCAGCAGCTCCTACTCAGATTTGGAGAAACAGGTCGCGTGCACCTCACCTACCTTGGAGCTGGGCCTGGGTGAGAGGAGGCAGTCGTTTGGGAAGGCCGGGATTGGACCACAGGGTGGATTCCGTGAGAGGAGAGGCAGCATCAGCTCTCTGAGTGGGAAAGAAGAGCTCCAGGATTATCACCAGAGACAGAGAGATGAGAGACTCCGAGAGCAGGAGGTGGAGAGACTGGTGAGAAACTCTTTTCTTTTCAAATTGTAAAGTCATTGATGATTCTGAATCCTGATTGGTCAGAAGGTGTTAAGGTTTCTTTGGTAACAGCTCATTCACAGGGATGGGTTAATCACCAGCATTAATAATAGGATTGAAATATAATCCTCGTTATGGTAAAGGACGGATTTAAGATTTAGAGAAGGAGTCTCCAGTGTCAGTAATAAAGCTGGAGCTTTCCAGAACATGAGTTTGCAGATTGTGGAGTCCTTACAGACAGAGTTTTCTTTCCTTTATCTCCATTTAAAAACACTGATGAGAAAACGAGAGATGTTTACAGCCACTATAAGCTTAGAGAGAACAGGAATATGTTTTGTAAATCTTCATTGTCGCTATGAACATAACGTGATGCGGCTGCTTGTGAACAAATCTCTTCGGTGGATCGTTATGTTGAGATTCTCGTGATTCAGCAGCTGGACGGAAATAAAGGCTGAATCTGCACCTTCACTGAAAAACTTCTATGATTTTGTTGTGGAATCTCGCAGGGTGGAATTCTGGCCTCGGGAGGAGAGCAGGAAGGGAGAGGCCCACCTGCCTACGCATTAATCTCTTTTGTACAAACCTTTTACACACACCACACACACACAAACACACAGACGTATGAAATTCCAGTTTTAAACGCACACAGTCGGGCGCTGGGTAACGCAATATTGGCGTTTTCTCTGTAGTGGGAAGAACATTCAGTTCAGCCCAAGGTGGAGTCGCCCACCTCCTCCTATTAATAGTTCACCCTGAACCACGATGGGGAGCATCGACGCACAAACTCTTTCTCTCTGGGAGGCCCACGGCAGGGCGCTGTGTGGGGCGGCGGGGTGCTGTGTGGGGCGGCGGGGCGGTGAGAGCTGGCGCTGCTTATCCTGCTTCTCGCAGCACGGTTCTCATGGTGGTGTTTTCTCAACTTTCTCATGGTTTTTGTAAGGCCACCTGTAGCCCCGCCCCCTTTCTGGGTTCCTTCCAAACCCAGAAGCCCAGGCCGCTTGCTCGTTAGCCGTTACAGCCCTGTAGTTGTGTAGGAATATTATGGGTCTGGATTAGAGGCTTGTGCTGGAGAGAGTAAACACCACTTATCTGCAGGTGGAGAGGCCTGTGTGTGTGTGTGTGTGTGTGTGTGTGTGTGTGTGTGTGTGTGTGTTGACATTTAGACAGAAACACTCGTTCTTCTACACACCATGTGCTTTTTCTATAAATAATAAGAGCAAAACAATAAAAGCTACTTAACCCTAAAGTTTGTTTCTTCAACGCATTCGGGTTTCATACTGAGAACATTTCAGCAGGTTTTTTAAGTGTGGATGAGCATGATCATGGATCACGTCCGTGTGTCTGTGTGTCTGTGTGTCTGTGTGTGTGTGTGTGGTGTGTGTGTGTGTGTGTGTGTGTGTGTGTGTGTGTGTGTGTGTGTGTGTGTGTGTGTGTGTGTGCATGTGTGTTCCCGGGATAGACTCCGGATCTGCCCGGATATTATAATATATTCTATTTCCATTTTCTGAGAAATATCTCACTCCCACCCTCCTGCACAGAAGCTCAAAGCCAAACTTATGAAGTCATGTAATTAAATGCGTGCCTACATGTGCGTATATATACAAACACACACACACACACACACACACACACACACACACACACACACACGGTCGCGTATAAGAAATCTTAGAAACACTTCAGGTCTCAGCAGTGAGACGAAACTGAGACCCAAGTTGAACTTGAAGTGCTATTTATGTTTGAGATGGTCGGTATATCCGCTGGGGTGGTGGTGGGAGGAGGGTGGTGTCCGGTGGGGGTCCCACACACACACTTTAATAATGCCCTCCAGTAGAGCTGAACCAGCTGCTGTCTTAAACTTTGGAACCGTGTGACACAGGAGAAATCGGAAGGATTATATCTCTCCTCTTGTGTATTTCCGTCCCCATGGTGTCCAGCGCCAGGTCTGTTTTAAGTCTCTCTTAGTGTCCAGTCTCTCAGACACACACGGACCTGTCCAGGCAGATAGAACGCTTTCCATAACCTCCACCAACCATTTCTTTCTCTGGGTCGTCACTATGCACCTGGACGCCCTGACCTCAGACATCGTGGGCATGGTGAGTGCACCAGTGGCGTATCTGTACTTTACTGAACTATTTCCATTTTTACTGTAACTTCACTATATTTTAAAGATGAATCTCTTATTTTTTACCCACTGAAGGTTTTGGGTTTATGATAAGTAAAAGTTCTAACGGGTCATATTTTACTGAGTGTCTCTACTTTTACTCAACTACATGTTTTGTACCGCAACCACCACTGGAGTGCAACTGAACAGAAATGATTTCTATGAACTGTGTGTATATTCCAATGAAAATCCGATGCATCTGGAACTGATAGGAATTTTACATGAGTTTTTACCCAGGAAATGTGCTGTCCATGAAACCCCCAGTATTAATAAATACAACTAAATACATTTCTCACGTACTACATCAAATACAATTACAACATCATGTCCTACGTTTTACCATTTGTGTTTTATTTTCACTTAAAGACCCGTGGCAGAGCCGGGGATTTTCTTTCATAGGGGTGGCCAAGCAGGGGCAGGGGAGGTACTCTGGGGTGGCACAGAGAATCTCATTATGCAGACAAACATGAAACTTAGTCTTAACCTTAATACTTTTTGAAAGGATTGAATGTACACACATGAGAACGTGTTTCACAGGACATTGATAAAACTGCACTGAATTGATACTTTAAACAAATCCAAAATTATAATTTTTCAGATTTTATAAGAAATCTGTGTTTTTGTTATATACGTTTTTGTGCTCGAACACTTGGAGTGGATCCAGTTTCCCGGTCCAAACACATCCAAACACTCCCACATCCAAACACTGACACTGGAGACTCCTTCCATAAGAGTATCATACATCTACAATGTTTAAAAATCCACTCTAAACCTCAGTTACTACGGCAACCATAATGTAGTAAAACCAGCTGTTCTAAACCTAATCAAGACCATCAGTCCAATCAGAATCCAGATGTTTATTATTAATATAGTCACAAAGGCAAATTTATTGAACTGGTTTTTCTTTGAAAGTCTGTAAAACGCAATTTAGTTTTTTTATGTGTTTTTTCTTAACTTCATTGATGAATGAAGCATTTCTGGATTTTATTCCAGTTTCCTTTTGTCTCTGTACAGAACGACTCATCGACACACATCTGTATAAATCAGTGTAAATCTGCTGGAAGGCCGGCGCTGGTATTGGCTCAGAGTTCAAACGCAGACATTAGCTGTGATGGAGGAAGTGTGTGTGTGTGTGTGTGTGTGTTTGCGTTTCGTAGTTTATTTCCATAGAAGTGGCTGAACGCAGGGATTTTTCCGGCCTGTTAATTCGGATCAAAGCGGCGTCCCGTGGGAGCCTGTTGGTGTTTTCTAGGCAGGAGTTTTTATGGATGTCCTTTGCCTCTGTTCCATTTACAGTTCAGGAGAATAAGATTTGACTTGCAGGGAAGTTTTTGTGACCTCATGGCGGATTGAGCGCACATCTGGAATGATAACCGACTCATTCTTATTAAAAACATTACGTTGTGCTGGAACAATAATTTCTTCAGTTTATATTTATTTTATATCTGAAGTTAAAGTTGGGACAGTGTGTGTAAAATATACATACGTAAAGATACACAATTATATACATGGGGCATAAATATACATCTCCGTTTCACACCAAACTGAAAAGTCTCATAACTGACAATGGAAATTCTAGCAGAAACCCAACAGTGATGATCATCATGAGAATTGTAGTGATTATTGTTATTATTATCATCATCATCATCATCATCACTCTCTCCTACAGGAGCGTCAACGTCTGGAAACCATCCTCAGTCTGTGCTCAGAACGAGATCAGAGCAGCTCCGCCGTGGCCGACCTGCAGAAGATCAACAAGGAGCTGGAGAAGCTGCAGGTGACCGAGGACGATTCCATATTTTCCGACTCTGCAGAGAACGGCTACGTGTCTGCCGTTTTGATGGAGCGTCAGGTGCGCCAGCGTCGTTCCAGTGGGCAGCGAGATCTCAGGGCGGAGTCACCTGCCGGGAGTCATCATGGCTCCGCCCCCACCCCGTCTCCTCGGCAGGCGCGAATTAACAAGGTGGGATTTCAAGGCGCCGTTTTCCTTATTTGTCTCTGCTTCAGAGAATAAGCTCCACCCATAAACCATTTATATTTATTGTATTGTCGGTTATCAATATTAAACTTATTCTACGATTACAGAACAGTTATATATTTATAAATATGAGCAAAATGAACTTGAGAGAGGTTATACTGCCCCCTAGTGGTGTGGTGGAGAATTGTTCCTGATGAATGTGCTATTTTTTACAAATATAAAAGCTACCTATAAAGTGTGCGCAAACACTCAAACCCAACAAATTTTTAATAGTAATTATGGTGTGTACAAACGGACCCCACTTTTTTGCCGATTTAGTAAACTCTGCTCATTCCGATGACTGTTCAGGTCACATCCTTTCCACATATGACCTTTTTTAGCCATGCATTCGAGCACACACTCCTGCTTTCACACACTCCATCGCACACAGGAATGCACGGGACAGGGGGAGGGGCTTATTATACCTACATGTATGTTTTTGTAGCAGATTGTTTTGCTCTATGTCTGCTTTTTGTATAGTAAAATAGGTTGTAAAAGACGTCTCTGTATGAAATTACAGTATTCAGGAACACTCCAGGACAATTCCCGAAGCTCCCAGTGGATTACAGACTTACACTTTACATCGTTTCTTTCTTTTAATTTGTCACTTTTCCGTAAATCACATCTGCAATGTGTACAGAGCTACGCAACGAGATGCTGGGAATGATTTCTATCTGCTTTAACGCCGCATTCTTTTTTCTTTCTTTTGTTCTTTTTGCATCTGTTTCTATGTTCTGTTGCTTCACATCCTGCTGCTGCGGGTCTGAGCCTCGCTACATAATATAAACTCCGCTCAACTGAGATAAACATCAGTGTCTGAATATGCAGAGGTCACGCGCTGGTGTGTGTTTGTGCTGCTGTAATCATGCTTAATTTTACCTGCGTACACACACACACACACACACGCACACACACACACACACACACATGCACACTAAATTACTACGTGCACTTTTGAGTGCTTACGTTATACACATAATAGATATTTTCTTTACTGAAGCCTAAAAGTCATGTGGTTAATAAAAGTGTGTTTTTTATGTCATTAATCAACCAAAACAAGTGATTCTGTGTGTCAGGTTTACCTTTTTTTAAGGGTGAGATATTTTTCGGTTTGTACAGTACCTTCTAATATATTTCTGTCCATGAATATGTATTAAATGATTCCCAATAGTCTATTCTCTTCATTTCATAGCATTTCTCTCAGGTTTCCTTTAGCGTCTGTTACTTTGAAGTTTCTATCCAATCAGATTTCAGCCGTCACATCGCATGTTGCCAGGGTCAAATAAATCTTCATTGGTGCCTTCAGACTGAACGGAGCAGAGTAAAGTTCATGCTGCTTACAGGCTGTGGCTTCAACCAATCAGATTTCCAGTCAGGAATCTTCAGGGTCGTCTAGCAGGCGTCAGCATTTTCACATCCTTTTTTTATTTATTTAATAGCTGCTTTTTTATTCTACAGTAACGTACAGAGGATTTGGTCGCAGATAAACTTACATGGACATTTACGAGAAGGACTTTTTAAGTAAAGCTGGACATCGTGAGGAAGTCGACAAACAGTTCTAAACAGTTGTAAAGCTTTTTAATGAACCGTTTCTACTTTCTTTCCTGTAAAATTTGCATAAAAACACACAATTTGCCTTCATTTTAAAACCACAGGAACAACGTAATGCACGGAGGAAAAAACCCACAAAAACCCCGGAGTGATGTGATATGATGAGGTGAATATCGACGTTCCTGCTGGAGATGATGATGATGTATGTGGAGGTGTAGTCGTGGCTCCAGTGAAAGGAGACGTGTTGAATTGGGATCATTGTGTTTGTTGCTTTAGTGATGATGTTCATTCTGACTGTATGAGATCCTGTGTGTGATGCAGCTCTGATCTACTGCACTTCTCTAGAATACTGATGGTTTCTACAGACATGACATCATAATGATGGGATTAAATATAGTATAGTACAGTAGTAGATGCTAGTAAGCTTTTTTTTATTACGTTTCGAATGTAGCACAGACTTTCAGACTTTTTTCTTTATTTTGGAAATGATATGAAAACTTTACACTTGTGGAGCTTACACTGCGCTTTCATTGTGGGTAAATTCATCTCCAGCTGCTGTAAGATGGTCGTAGACTTCAGCTTTATTCGATTAAACAGAGCAACAGCCTGTGTGGACTTCTGGCGAGGGATCAGAGTTTCCTGCAAAATACCAGCTCGAGAAATGTCTGGGATTTAATCAGATTTTAGGAAATGAAGCGTTCCTGTCTGTTCTGGGGAAATCCACACGATCATGGCCTCATTAGGTTTCGTCTTCAGTGTGTGATGTTGTGCAGTAATGACCAGAATGTTCAGTTTTATAAGCTTGTTAACGTTATTTTCACATTTTTAGTCTGGAGACAAAAGTTTCATTATTTATGTTTATTTTTGGTTTTATTTGCAGTCTAAAGTTCAGACCGTAATCGAATTCTATTATACAAGTTATAGTTTTTCGGGGTTGTTTTGGAGCATTTCTCGAATTATCATAAAAGCTGCCTTTTTGCATTCAATGATTTATACAATGAACTGATGCTGAGATGTTCTGGGGGTTTCTGTAATAGATTAAACTGTTTGTTACTCATATTTGTGATAATATGTGATGTCTTCAGCAGGCGGCCGAGGATGAGGAAGTCCGGTTGAAGCAGGAAGTGACGCGTATTGAAGAGGAGAGGATCCAGGTCCTAAACAACATGGAGGAGCTGGAGCTGAAGATCAAAGAGCTGGACAACCAAATGGACGAATCAATCCAAGAGGTAAAGAGAAGCGAGAGATTCAGAGAGTCTGTGAATAATTTGGTTAAACTGTGATTTAGTGAGTTGGTGGTTGAGAGTCAGTTGGTGAGTTAATGAGTCGTTTAGTGCTGTCAAGAGTCAGTGCTTGAGAGTCAGTAGGAGAGTCGGAGAGTTGTTTGGTGCTGTAAACAGTCGGTGGTTGAGAGTCATTTGGTCAGTCAGTGAGTCATTTGGTGAGTCTGTGAGTTGTTTAGTGCTGTAAAGAGTTGGTGGATGAGAGTCATTTGGTGAGTCAGTGAGTCGTTTGGTGCTGTAAAGGGTTGGGGGTTGAGAGTCGGTTGGTCAGTCAGTGAGTCGTTTGATGCTGTAAAGGGTTGGGGGTTGAGAGTCAGTTGGTGAGTCACTGAATCGTTTGTAAAGAGGCAGTTGTAAAGTAATTTGATGAGTCAGTTGTTTCCCTCTGCTGTAAATTCATCACTCAAGTGAACATGTTTTTTTTTGTTTCTGTTGAAGCAGAAGTTTTTTTTCTCTCTCCTCAGAACCCGAGCTTTCTCTAGCAGTCAGTAGTTTTACAGCTTCTTTATGAGACCTCAAGCAGAGAAAATTAGAGCTTTTATGGCCGTGTTTTATGGCCCTCAGACGGCGAAATCGTCCTGCTTATCGCTGGGTTTATTACACACTGTTAATTACGTCAACGTTGTTTTTGATAAAACAACACAAAAAACTGTAGCTTTAGTGTTTGGATCCACGATCATCAGAAATTCGCTGATATATAATATGAAACTGTAGAACATTTCCAAACCTTTACTCAATTTATGGTGTCTGTTTGTGGTCATCTTACGTAAGAGGTGCCAATAGTTTTGGAGATGACTGTAAAATGCTAACTTAGCCGTTTGTGTGTGTGTGTGTGTGTGTGTTTGTGTGTGTGTGCAGATGGAGGTGGAACGCGCTCTGTTAGACGGTGAGCAGGAGTCTGAGGCGGCTCAGCTGCAGCAGGAGAAGGAAGCTCTGGAGCAGCTGAAGGACAAAATGGCCGACATGGAGAGGAAGGTGCAGGTGGAGAAGTCACAGGTATTTCACTAAACACACACACACACACACACACATATAAAGTTCCTGGCAGCTCATCAGTCAACGGTAGAGTCTCACCATCTCTCTGGTTCACATTCTGTTAGATTCTTATATGTCATGTACTGAGAAGGTGGTGTGTATATGTGTGTGTGTGTGTATGTGTGTGTATGTGTGTGTGTGTGTGGAGAAAGAAAAATCAAGCATCTTCCAGTTACATCTGCAGCTGTTTGAACACTCAATGGTTTTTAAGAGACAGGAGATGTTTCACCACGGCTCTGTCGGATTGTGATTTGTCAGAAGGTCAGAAGGTGTTGATCATTTTTATAGAACAGAAGTTCAGGCACCAGTGCAGCTTCAGATCACATGTTGATAGTAATGCATTCATTCTAATACGTTATCGTTTCTGTAGTAACGGCTCATTCGCAGACAGACAGACAGACAGACAGACAGACAGACAGACAGATACTTTAAACAGTGAAGAGTGTGAGAAGTAAATGAAAGTGCGAGACAGTTGAGATGGAAATGAAGATCGGACAGTGGAAGCTCATGTTCAGCTCTGAGACACAGTGTTTATTCTTCACTTAATTACGCCTCGAGCGGAAAACCTAAACTCAGAGTTTTTTCCAAAACAAAGGGATTTTTCACTGTTTTCCTCGTGATATCGGATCAAACGAGGAGCTAAATGAAAGTTCACGTTGAAAAACACACTGAGAGGTCAAAACTAAAAACCTATACTGAGTTTATACCAGATAGAAAAACAGCAAAATCTCAACGCGCACTAATTTCCTTTCATTCTTCTGCTTTTATATGCCACATAATCACCATCTTCAGCATCATCATCATCATCATCATCATCATCAGTCTCTTCCTTAATATTCCATTGCTGATGGGGGTGTTGGTGACTAACCTCGGCCTCCACACCTGCCCCTGCACTAACGCCTCTGCCCTGTCTGTCTGTCTGTCTCTCTGTCTGTCTCTTTGCTGTGTGTGTGTGTGTGTGTGTGTGTGTGGTGAAGGACAAAGCCCAGCTCGATACTGAGCGGTTAAAACTCGAGCGTCTGGCCGAAGTGCTGTCTGAGCAGCGTGCTCAGCTCGACACGTGTCCCGAAGCCCTGAAAGAGCAGCTCGTCCTCCAGCTGTCCAGGGTCAGTACTGAAAACAGTGCCTTCATCCTACTCCTCTTCTTTCTTTTCCTTCTTTCTATCTCTTTTTCTTTCCTAATTACTCAATCTTGCTTGCTGGCTCTGTCTGAGTAACGATATAAACACTAAATCCTCACAGTGCTGTGACTGCATGCATCACACACACACACACACACACACACACACACACACACACACACACACACACACACACACTTAGTTCACATGCCTGACGACTGAGGCTGCATGAGCTGGAATGGGATGTGTTTGTGTCTGTGTGTGTGTGTGTGTGTGTGTGTGTGTGTGTGTGTGTGTCGAGGTGATGAAATGCAGTGTGTGAAAGTTATGCCTTGCAGCAGGCCGGAGTGACAGCTGTGGTTTTTATGTTGTTGGAGAGTCGGGTCGTGTTTTGTGTGTGTGTGTGTGTGTGTGTGTGTGTGTGTGTGTGTGTGTACGATATGCAGGTCAGAGGTCAGCAGTGGAAGTGCATGGAGCTGCGAGACTCGAACGGCATCCGGCAGGAGAGGACGTGTTTGTGAACATTCCTGTATTTAACTATGAAGAACATTTAACCTTGTGTTTGCATTTCGAGTCTCTGAGTAGTTGAGAAAAAAGTGCTGGAACTGGTTGGAGTTCATTTGCTATAAATGCGATCAAATCGTGCCGTAAATCATTAAAGAACATCAGATCTCTGACAAATCACAAACGGCTACGAGCCAGAATTTTAATACTGACATCTCCATTGATCCACCAGCATCATCAAACATAGTGTTACCATGACTACCACACATTTGCGTAACAGATACGGTGTAGATCTTATACGGCGCTCTTCCCCCTGAACACTTTTTAACATGAGAGCATTAAACCTGATCCACATCGAGCTGGGAGATGGTTCTGATTTAAATGTTTTAGCAGCATTTCATTCCCGAGCTCTCGTTACCCAGAATCATGATGTGAAACACAACCATCGTAAAGCTCGTGAGCCGTGACCGAGCTCTCCAGGATTATATTCCAGGAATGACATGGGCATGGCTTGTTAATTTATATATATATATATATGTGTGTGTGTGTGTGTGTGTGTAACGCAGGACGCCGAGACCCTGGAGGTGGAGACGAAGCGCTTTGAGGACCTGGAGTTCCAGCAGCTGGAGCGAGAAAGCCGTCAGGACGAAGAGAAAGAGACCCAGACGCAGCAGATCCTCCGAGAGATCGCAGAGTTCCAGCGCAGCACTGTCACTCGCAAGGTAATGAACCGTACTCTCTCTCTCTCTCTCTGTGTGTGTGTGTGTGTGTGTGTGTGTGTGTGTGTGTGTGTGTGTGTGTGTGTGTGTGCATGGGTTCAAATCCCAGCACCATTAAGATGCCACTGACATGAGTTGATAATAAAAAGCTTGGAGACTCGTTCTGTTTTCAAGAAAGTACTTTATTTATCTACATTTACACACGATCACCTCCAACATAGTCTCCAGCGTTCTTCTGGAACGTTTTCCTGGAAGTCTTTTTTTCGAAATGTGTTGAGCATCTTCTGCGATTCACACCAGATCTTCATCTTCGGGAAGAGGGTGAAGTCTGCAGAAGCCAAATCTGCCGAGTAGGGTGGGTGTGAATGTCAAGAAGCTTTACTTGACATTTTACACCACAGTGAAATGAGACAACGTTTCTCCAGAACCCTGGTGCTACATAAAACAACATGAAACTACAAGAACACAAAAAACACCGCCAGTAAACCAAATGTATGTTATATGGTACAATGGGCAAAAGAGAGATTTGTATACAAGTGCACTTGTAAATAAACACAAATTGTAAACACAACATTTGTGCAAAACAGAAATAAAATGGATGTGCAGCAATAAAACCAGCATGTAGACGCAAATGCGGATTTGCCCAGTTTCACGTTTGCTCTTTGTTCTAACTTGCTGTCTGTGATGAATCCACTCCGTAATTGTAAGTCGCTCTGGATAAGGACGTCTGCCAAATGCCATAAACGTGTGTTTGCCGTTCTTATAGCTGAGACAGAGCCTCACTTCCTGTTTGCCGGCGATGCTGTCGGATTCTTTGGCCCATTGCAGGCGTAACATTTGGAGTAATTGAAATTCTTTTGACATGCCTGTTCTTCACGAGGATTTCTCTGAAGTTCTGCCAGATTTGCAGATGATTGGAAAATTCTTGTAGAAGGAGGAGTGAACATATTTTGTGTTGCTCAAGATTCAAAGGTTATGACCATAAATGTACTTATGGCACTGGAGCTTTGGGCAGCACTTGGTCCAAGTTTGGTCAGAATGTTCTTTAGACCCTGTGCAATCAGTGTGGCGATTGTTTAACAACATTGTACCGGACAGTTCAGTGGGCTGTCATGGACATCCTAGATCTTCGGTGCTTCGCCTCCTGATTTATTTTTCTTCAAATTCACTTCAGTTTCATTTATAGAGAATTTTGCCTATAAGTCTATCCCTGATGAGAGAACCAGTGGTGGTGGTGGAAAAACTCCCTGAGATGGTATTGATGAAGGAACCTTGAGAAGAACCAGACTCAAAAGAACCTCATCTGTCCATTCAATACATTATTGAGATGTTCTGTTCAGTGATGCAGAGACCTTTTTTTTTTTTTTTTTTTTTTTTGCCCCCGCAGGAAAAATTGCTTGCTCTGAAGAAACAGTCCACCCAGATCATCCAGCAGACGCAAAAGGAGAAGGAAAGCTTCCTAAAGGAGAAGAACACCCTCCAGATGATGCTACAGCGGGTGAGAGACGCAAAAACACTATTAGGAAGGTGGAACTGGTTCTGTCTCGTTCATTCTGATTTAAGTTTTTCTCCACTTTTTTTTTTTTTACAGGAAAAGGAGAATCTTCACAACCTGGAGAAAAAATATAGTGAGCTCACAGGGGGGCGGAGCTTCCCCATCAACCCTCTCAGTATGAAGGAGGTACAGTGTGAAATCATCATCTGACAATCAAAAAGCCACTTAAAAAAGCTATTGGATAAATGCGATCTTTAATAAGCATTTAAGAGTTTATTTGTTCGCTGATTATTCAATTAACGTAGCTAAAATTCTGGTATTCTGGTATTCATGCTTTAATGATGGGATTGAAGTTTCCATTTGCAACCCGTATTGTAGAAGGACACGACCTTTAAGTGATCGCAGTGGAAACAGGGTCTCTCTTTTGTTCCATGTTGTTCCAGGACAGCTCATTATTGGCTGATGTATGTCAGCCTTGTAGTGAGCTTAGCCACGCCCACCACCTCTCACTACTTCCGGTTGATATTGTGGCTTTTTCCTGCCTCTTCTCCTTTCTATCCATTAAAAGTGCAGAGGTACTGCTTGGTGTTTGCGTCTGCGCTGCACGTCTCCTCCCCTTCACCTCTAACACCCTGCTTTATCTGATCTACCATTATTTTCCATTAATGTTTTGACTCTGACATGTCTGTGCTCTTAACCCTGCACATCTCCCCCCCTATTTCTTGAATGGTCTCTTCCACAGGGTTATGTCACAGTGAGTGAAATCAATGAACTCTATGCCAAATCAGGGGTAGAATCAACCCCCGGCCAAGTCAGCCCCAATGCCCCAGAATGTCTCAGCGCTGGGGCCGAACCCGGGCCCTGTACTGAAGACGACAGAGGCCCCTCAGGAGAGGACGAGGTGTGTGATGACGCGTCTGCACGCTAGCACAAACGTTGCAGTTGTCTGAGCTCATTTGAATATTAATGAGTCTATAATGTGTTTAATGGAATGGAATCGGTTCAGAAATAATTCATATTAATATTTACACCTTGTAAAAATTGTTTATTGGTTTTAGACATTCTATAAATCTATAATATTTTTTTATTTCTTCACTTTGTTGGAGGGTCCTTCAGACTCAGGGTTCGAGAGTTGCAGGGCTCTCCAGACTCAGGGTTCTAGGGTCACAGGGTTCTCTAGTCACAGAGATCAGTAGATGCAGGATTCTATAGTTGCAGGGTTTTCCAGACTCCGTATTTTCCAGTTGCATGGTTTTCTAGGGCAGGGTTCTCCAGACTCAGGGTTCTTTAATCTCATGGTTCTGGGGTCACAGGTTTTTCCATTCATAGGGAGCTCTAGACACAGGGTTTTCCAGACTATGGGTTTTCCAGTTAGATGGTGTTCCAGACGCAAGGTTCTCCAGGGCAGTGTTCTCCTGTGACAGGGTTGTAGAGTTGCAGGGTTCTCCAATAGCAGGGCTCTTTAGACACAGGGCTGTAGAGTTGCAGGTTTCACCAATTGCAGGGTTCTGCAGGGCAGGGTTCTCCAGTGTCAGTGTTCTACAGTTACAGGGTTCTCCGGTTGATGGTTGGAGAACTGAATATTTTAATATTTTTATAGAATGACTTCAGCCCTGTTCAATAACATTTGAAAATGTGTGTTTCATCAAGTCACTGTGTTTGAATATGTGTTTTCTTTCTCTCTCCCCTTCTCTTCCTTTACTCATCTTTTCTTTCAAAGCTGTGCCCCTCTTCCTGCTTTCGCTCCGCCACTAAACTCGTCTCTGTGCACTGGCCGGAGGAAATGGTGACCTTTCTTGGTCCTTCTCCTCTGCCTGACTCTTTTCCTCCTCCTCCTCCTCCTCCTCCTCTCCCTGCCAAAAAACACTCACGCCACAGGCAGGTAAACTGTGCGTAAGATTAAACACAGGTGTCAGTGTGTGTGTGTGTGTGTGTGTGTGTGTGTGTGTGTGTGTGTGTGTGTGTGTGTGTGTGTGTGATTGACATGTGTCTCTGTGTTTCTCTGCAGCATTTCCGGAGCCTGGAGGAGAGGAAGAGGTTGTGTAAAGAAGGACACGTGTGTGACACGATTCCTCGGAAGAAATCCCAGACTGTGATCAGCTCTCAGTTCAACTGCGCAACACTGGGCCGTAACACACCTAATAAAGTGAGAACACACACTCTCACACACACACACACACCCACATGCACACACACTGTCACACTCATGTAGAGTATATATCTGTATACTATAACCAAACACACACATACATAATTACTCTCTCTCTCTCACACACACGCACACACACACACACACACACACACACACACACACACACACACACACACATATTTATACAATTGCTCTCTTATGTAAATTTATATACACAACTATAAACAGACACACACACACAAATACACTGATACACACCTATAA
>MU551652.1:150383-155383 GCA_024362625.1 Silurus asotus
GGCGTAGTGTGTCATGCAGGGGTGCGAGGTGAGAAGTTCTCACGGATGTTTTTTGGTTTGTTTCATGCAGCGCCAGCACCTCCAACGTGGCCAAGATCGAGGAGATGGAGCGACTGCTGAGGGAGGCTCAGGCTGAGAAACACCGACTACTGGAGCACAGGGTGAGCAACGTTCTCCAAATCACGGTCCTCTGCAGGCCACAAAACCGTCTGTGAAACGTGTTTGTGTTTAACTGTGAGTTCGTCGATTGTTAAAAGTCACATGACAGTCAGATATACAGAGGAGCTAATTGGGAAACCAGACGTTCTCCCTGCAGCAGTTACGGCGCTGGTGATCTTGGGCTTTCAGAACAAAAGCAAGTCGTCTGTTTGCGTGCGAAGCTGCGACTCTGACGTCCGTGTTTATATCGTTATGTTTTATACGAACGTGTAAAACATTTTCCAACCGACAGTAAAAAAACGTACACCGGATTTGAGTCGCCGGATTTGTTTCAGATTTGTCATTTGCCAAGATTTAGTATTGGAATAATTTTGAATATTAATGAGGCTTAATTAATTAACGAGTATTATTTATTTTCATTGTGTTTCATATTTTTTAGAAGCCCAGACACCTGTAATTCTGTGGCCTGTGGTGTTTTGTGGGCGTGGCTTTCTGAGAAACGTTTCTGCTGGATTTTATTAGTTAACTAAAAGTTTTTTTTTTTCACTTTTAGGAGCGAGAGATAGAGATCCGGCGTCAGGCTCTGGAGGAGGAGCGCAGGAGGAGAGAAGATCTGGAGAAACGACTGCAGGAGGAAACGAGTCGACGGCAGAAGCTCATCGAGAGGGAAGTGAAGCTACGTGAGAAACAAAGAGCTCAGGTGAGAGAGAGAAAGAGAGAGAGAGAGAGAGAATTAAATACACTGTGCATCCGGTTTATTTCTTTGTGAAATTGATTTGGGGGCGGAGATACATAGTTTTGATGTCACAAAAACGAGCTTTAGTGCTGTGGACCAATCACAGCCAATATGCAAATTATTAAAATTTGGCATTGTGAAAATCTGCGCATTAGCTTAACTCCAGTAGCTATCACAGCTATATCACGGATAACGAACGGAGGTGTGGTTGCCATGGTAACATGGGGTAATTCTGAAAGGCTCTTTGTAAAATAAACGTGTGATGCCGAGCTGGACGTTGACCTTTAGCCCCTGCTAACAGTCGCGTCCTCTGACCCGCTACCTGCCCGTGAGGAAGGACGACTTCGACCTGCGCAGCCACATCGAGTCGGCCGGACACAACATCGAGACGTGCTACCACATCTCCATCATGGAGAAGACGTGCCGCGGATTCCTCATCAAGATGGGAGGAAAGATCAAGACGTGGAAGAAGCGCTGGTTCGTCTTCGACCGCAACCGCAGGACGCTGTCGTACTACGCAGGTCAGAATGCACGCCCGTGCTGATGGGTACACGTATACACACACACACACACACACACACACACACACACAGACACACACACACAGACGAACGCACACGTATTTTGTCCTGAGTCCCATCAAACCTGATATATTGTATTTGTTACCATGGCAACAGATAAACACGAGGCAAAGCTGAAAGGAGTGATCTACTTCCAGGCCATAGAGGAGGTTTATTACGATCATTTAAAGAACGCACACAAGGTAGATTCTTCTCCTGAACTTATTTAAACGTAATCATTAAAGTCTTGTATTTTTTGTTTAGTTTCTGTACACTCTTCCACCACACGGGGGCAGCAGTGTGTCATTTCTGCATTTCTTCTTCTCAGAGTCCGAATCCGTCCTTAACGTTCAGCGTGAAGACTCACGATCGCGTGTACTACATGGTGGCTCCGTCCCCCGAGGCCATGCGGATCTGGATGGACGTCATCGTCACAGGAGCGGAGGGATACACGCAGTTTATGATTTAGACACGTGTGTGTGTGTGTGTGTGTGTGTGTGTGTGTGTGTGTGCCTTAAAGACTTCACCCATTTTTGGTGTTGCCGGATCACGTGACCCACGTCGTGATCGCATGTGCAGTGCAAAGGTTTTCCTACAGCTGTGGTGTTTTTTTTTTTGTTTTGTTTTTTTTTTATCTAAAGTGCCTTGAGATTTCAGACGCTCGTGAAGCTGATCTTCATGTGGCTTGGTCAGATGTACTCCGAAATGACGGACTCTGATTGGTTGAGACATCACGCTCACATGACCTACAGTTTAAACATAACATTTTTTAACATTGTGTTTCATTAGGAATTGATTTTGTGAGTGTGTGTGTGTGTGTGTGTGTGTGTGTGTGTGTGTGTTGGTCCCTAGTGATGCACAGTAACAGCAGCATTAAAGATGCGGTCTGTCATTTTCAAAACAGTCTTAAACCCAGGAAAAATGTATCAAAAGAATTGTGTTATTTTTGGAAGTTAGCTCCGCCTACAAGTCAGTATATATAGACGAGGTGTACATATGACTTTAAACATTTGTCGTTAAACTACAACACTACTATTAAACTTTGATCAATGTTTTTTGTTGCAGTTCACATTTTATACAACAGAGGGTGCTAAAATCCCAGACTGCAACTTATTTTTATTATTCTTTTTTTTAATACCAAAGAATTTACCTAGAATTGCACACTATATCGTGTGTGTGTGTGTGTGTGTGTGTGTGTGTGTGTGTGTGTGTGTGTGTGTGTGTGTGTTTACAGATATATGACTGCCATTTATGTCAGTCAACTATAGATTTAGTTTTGTAATCTTTATATAAACAAACGGTGCTAAAAGCTTACAAACAAACTTACAACAAGTGCTCTATGTTTTTGGCCAAATCCTCTTTAAAGAATTCAGAAATAATTCATTATTTTTACAAAATGTGAAACATTTTAAGTATTTCAAGTATCCAGGCTCTGTCATTTTTTAAAAACTTTTTAACTTTACAAATATCATTTTTTCATATGCCAGTAAAGAGGATTTAGTGTGTTTATATCTCACTTGCTCTAGTACTGTGTATTATACTCTTTTTTTTTCTCTATATGTATGTTTTATATATAATTGAAAAGATATCAATATTTTCTGAATTTACTGTATAAAGCTTTATAGGCGTAAGTTTTTCACCTGCCTCCCTGCTGCAAAATATACACACTTATTTCAAAAAACCACTAATGCTTTCATAAAAATAATAATAATTATTATTATTATTATTTTTTTTTTTTATGAATAATTCCAATATTCGGGATAAATTCGGAAAAACTCTGTGAACTGTACATAGACCACCAGCAGGGGGCAGTAAAAGCTGGAGACACTCCAATAATGAGTAAATAACAATAAATAATAAAAAGGAATGACAATAATAATAAACTTCTAAATGCTTTTCTCTGCTGTATATTTGATTTTTCTTGTTTTTAATTGTTATTTATGCCGTTATTCTGCATGCACGTGTATTTTTTCTGCATCTGAAACAATAAAACTAGGAAACAGAGACCACAAGCGTGGGTTTTATTTCTTTTTCTTGTTTTCTTTTTCTGACGCACGACAGAAGAACGCAGTATTTTATTTCCTGTAGTTTTATTTTGTTAAATTACAGAAAAAGTATTGGAGAAGTAAAACTCTGTCCTGAAGATTTCACTGGAGACTTGCATGAGTTGAACAAACGTCTCCTTGCAGTGTTTTTCATTCTCAACTTTTATTTCACTTTGAAACACATTAAGGGAGAGAGTCTAGGGGAGGCTGGATCTGACCTGGGTTCTTGTGTGGTTCTGTGAGGTTTTGAGGTGAAACTCTGACATCTGCTCATGTGTGGTCCTGATGCAGGAGGCCGGTGAGGAGACGTGTTTCTGTGGAAGCACATGTGAGGATCTTGTCAATAATTTTTTCCGGCTGGTCTCAGGGGAAGCTTTAGCCTGTGGTTAGAGCAGCACGGAGATGTGAAGATGGACAGATGGATAGATGGATGGAGAGGGAGGGATGGAGGGATTTTCTGCTCTGTGAGGTGTGAATATTTCATCAGCATTTCTTCAACAAATTGGACATTAGGACGCGATTCAGGGGGTTTAGTGCTGTAATTTAGAGACTGTCGTTTTAACAAGGAATGATTTAACAGAGGCTCTGTGTGTGTGTGTGTGTGTGTGTGTGTGTGTGTGTGTGTGTGTGTGTGTGTGTGTGTGTGTGTGGAGGGGGTGGTCTGCTTTTTGAGAAGACACATTTATATACATATACACAACATCTGGCTAAAGGTTTGAGATGCTTTTCAAACATAGTCTCCATTCGCTGTTATAATAAACTCCACTTTTCTGAGAAGATGTTCCTCTAGATTTTGTGGAGATTCATTCAGCCACAAGGGTGTTAGTAAAGTCAGGTACTGATGTAGGTGAGGTGCGGAGACCTGGGGTGAACATTTATCATTCAATAGGGTTGGAGCTCTAAATATCTATATTTCTATATGAATATCCTCCACATCTTCCAAACCATGGAAAGCAGATCTTTACGAGTGAACTTGCCGGCCGGCACGTCTCTGCTTGGTGGCGCTCTCCCGGAGGTTGGAGTCTCTCGGAGGTTGGAGTCTCTCGGAGGGTTGGTGTTTCCCGGAGGTCCTCATTAAGGTGACATCAAGAGTGTGATTATAGTCTTTAAACACTACAGAACACTGGAGAGAGAGAACTAACATGAGCACTGGAGTGATTGAGTGATGTTCTTTCTACAGTCTTCTACAGTCATTATAGTTATAGAACCAGGAGCTTCTGAGCAACTCATAAAATAACAAAACATCTGAGATCATCACAGATCCAACACCAGCTTCTCCATGCCAGAGCCTTTAAACACTCAAAGAGGTCCAGTGTCCAAACTCCAAATGAAGTGGGATCCATTTGGCACTGGTACGTCTCTAGATGGTTCGGGATGTTTGGAGGCATCTACTTCTTTAAAGGTCCACAATCTTCATGAGGTGGGACGTGACTGGGGCTGGAGCAACCTTAGGATGAGAGAGAGAGAAATTAGTGTAGCTGAGGTTGGTGTCTCCCAGAG
>MU551652.1:160383-209073 GCA_024362625.1 Silurus asotus
TCATAAAGAGCATCTCCTGAGCAGCTGTCCCTCAGAAGACCGTCACGCTGCAGGAAGCTGCTGTCCTCATCTTCTGGTCCGGGTGTTGGAGAGTCCCAGTAACCCTCGTCACTGGGTGGGACGTCCTGAAGATCTTTATCAATCGGTGGAGAAGAAGGATGACTGAGTTGCTGCTGCTGTTGTTTGCCTGCTCTGCTGTTTCCACTCACAGGAATCTTGCTAAGCCCAAGACTTTTTACCTGAGGTCTTTTGTCCTGTCGAGTTGACAGGTGAGGTAGAGCCGGGGAACCCTCCCCTTTCTGAGGAAGCATGTGCCAAAGTCCTTGCATATCTGCATCATCCACACCTTCCGGACTGGCCATTTCCTCTCCTCCACCCATGTAGGCCACTATCCCGCTGCCCTGTGGAGTCTTAGGTGGAGGACACATTCGATGACGGGACGGCGTGTATGCAGACATTGATATAAGACCAGTCACTTGTGGAGGAAGGGGAGGTTTGGCTGGGGAACATCTCTCAACACTTACTTGGAGTACCCCGTTGCTGCTTCCCGTTCCACTGCTGGTGGCATTGCCTCCGTTCCCAGAGTCCTCTTCCCTGTCAGCAATGATGTCTCCACAACCGGTTAATGAATCAAAGCTCTTGAGCGAAGTGACGTCGGTAAACATGGAGCAGAGCCGATCCTCAGATGGTTGGTCTGCCAAGCTGTGATCTTGTGGAGGTGTCATAGAAGCACAGTTGTCTGGACTTTCATGCTTGACTTGGAAACATTCCTGTGTTTGAACAGTGATTGGAGATGAACCTGGAGACTCCTCAGCAACTGGTTGCACCAGGACAGACGAGCTCCTTGCACGTTCTTCATTGCTATCCTGCAAAGATGGTTCTACTGCATTGTCTTGTAATATTTGTATCTCAGGCTCCAGCGTAAGTGGCACATTTTCTACATACACATTTTTGGAGCTGCAGGACAAGATCAGATCGACTCCTTTCGTTTCTTTGAGGATGTCCTGGATTTCGATTGAATCGTCACGTGATGGAGGTTTACGGCGCCACCGAATGCTGTTGAACAGCCCCTTCAGCCCACGACCTCTGTGCCCCAGAGTAGCTGCCCTGTCACTAATTCGAGAGCTATTGCGCCGCAGCAAGGAGAAGAAGCTGAAAGACTTGGTGATGGCACTGCACACAGGAGCGGCAGCAGCCGCACTGTTCAGACGGTCGCTGCTGGCCGACTCTTCTTTTCTGTGTCCCTCTGACTCGGAGAGCTCATCTGTCGTCGTTAAGCCGTCGTGGGTTTTGCTTCTAACGAGCTCCTTGTCAGTTGTTTCCCCTTTGTTCCTTATGGAGAAGATGCTCGGCATACCGCTGCCGGACCTGCGCTTTCCGAACAGTTTAAAAGCAGCTTTGTTGATCTTCACAGATGGCTGAGGGTCGCACGGTGCTGTTTCACTGCAGCTGATCTGTATTTCCATTATGGCTGCTTCGCTTTTCTTCTGAACTCCTTTTATTGTCCTTTACTCCTTCAATCTCTCTGTCCGACTCTCTCCCTCGCTCTCCCTCTGTCTCTCTCTCTTTCTGTTCTTCTGCTTCCTGTTTTCGCCTGTTGGTGTTCTTTTCTCTTGCTCTCGCTTTCACTGGCAGCTGCTCATGACGGTCTCTATGGTAACTGGGAGGGCTAAGGCGCTTTCGTCAGCATTAGAGGCGAGCACAGGGCTTTTTTCCCTCCGCCTCCACGCTTCCCACCTCCCCCTCCTTCACCCTGTTCCTGATCCTTATTATTTATCTCCCTGTCCAATACAGATATCTCTGAATACACTCAGTCCTTCTGTCTGACCAGACTGACATCCTCCCATTTGTCACTAAATCTAAAAGAAACATGAGACACGTGTTTTCCTTCTGATCGCACACAAATACAACATGCGTTTTTTTCATTTAACCCATACCCTGGAATCAGCACTTGAGAAAATCCGACCGAAACAAAACACTTTAGAGCAGAAGAACACAGAGCTGCTCAGGTGTCATGGGATTGGAATGAAAAAAAAACACAAATAGCTGGAGGGAAATCAAACTAGCAGAGGTTATTTTTGCTGCCTTTTCCCAGAACACACACACACACATTTATAATAGCTCTCACTATCGCCTAATAAAATTTAAATGAGATCAAGACGCTGTAGATGTCTGTGATCCGGACCTCGCTCTGGACTGCAGGATGGTCTTCCATGTGGTCATCTCATCGCTTTAAGCTCATGCCATCTGCCTCCAGCATATGGGCTCAGGGTGATTTCAGTTACACTCAACACTTTTTAAGGAATAAAATTGTGTTGTAGATGTGGTGTGGGTTTCTGTAACCGTTTCTGTTCAAGCTTCTCCGATAGCAAAGTTCTGACTTCTGATAGGTTTCAGTTGCAACATGAGAAACAGCAATCTGCTAGAATTCCTGATTTGTTTTCATTTTTCCTCGCTGTCCCACTGGGTACCTTGGCTGAACCCTCCAACCCTTTGGGTCCCTTGTTGCTTTTTCACTCAATCCTCCACCTCCAGGCTTTCAAAGCCTATCTCACTGAAACAATGGCTGCAGTTAATAAACCCTGAACAGACCGAGCAGAGAGGTTCCTCCCCCCAAACACCTCCTCTTTACCATCCAAATTATCCAGCGTGATTCTTCATTCAGTCGTTCATTGTAAAGCGTTTCATCCTGCAGATCAGTGGGTGGTCCTGAGGAAAGGACTAATAACCGATGACACTTCTGTCTGTGTTCTGTGAAGCATGCAAGCTATAAGGAGTGTCCTGTGGCCTTCAACAGCTCCTCAAACCATTTCTATTCTTCATCACTGTGTAATTCTGGACAAGCTCTTTAGTTTTAAACCGGGGGTATATCACCAGTTTGGAGTTTTTAATTCTTAATTTTTTTCGTAATTTTTTTATACAAATAAAGTTTACAAGTTGGCTAAGAGAAGTTAGCGGTTAGACTGTTTGACTTCTGATCAAATTGCAGCATCAACATGATGCCACTGCTGGACCCTTGTGCATAAATGAGATAATTACAGGTCACAGATGTGTCACTGCTGTGGTACATTCAACTGTCTTTCAATTCGGTAGCGTGAAATCTTCTTTTCACTTCAGCCAAAAAACCCAAAACCAGCTCCATAAATATCTGCGTTCCATGGGTTGGAGTGGAGGACCTTCTGTTCTATATCTCCAACCCTACTGAACACTTTTGATGATTTTTTTACACTGACTGCACCCCTGGCCTCCTGACCTCAACCAACATCAGTCATTTATTTTACTAAGGTCATGTCCACACTAATACATTATCGTGTGAAAACTCATATTTTTCTCCCCGTTTTGTCTTCCATCCACACTGAGACGACGTTGCCAGACGTAGCTTTTTGGAAATGCCCTTTAAAACTGATAAATTTGAAAAGGCTGTTTTTCGCATTGCAGGGTGGACTGTGAAAACGGAGGTTTTTGATGAAATGTAGTTTTTAAAAACTACATTTTCAATATTATCCGGATTAGTGTAGGCGTGGCCAAATATCCTTGTGCTGAAAGTACAGCTCTTCACAAACACATTCCAAACTCTAGTGGAACATTTTCGCAGGAGCGTAGAAGTAATTCTAACAGCAAATGAAGACTAATTCTGGAATGGGATGTTAAAAAAAAAAATCAGACAATAAGTCAAACTTTTGTCCATATAGTGTATCTGTAATACATTTCATAATAATGATATCATAATGTTAATTTGCATATCAGACCTGATTGGTACAAAGCAGTGGATTTATTTAGGTGACATCACATCCTGAGCTGATATGAAGCTCCTCCTCTTCTAAATCAGTGTAATAATATTTTTCAATGCTCACTCTGTCTCTGTAGTTGAACATCGCTGTGTGAGTGTGAGGGTTGAAGGCAGAGCGCTCCATGCAGCCCTGAATGAATAGAGAAACTGAAAATTAGAGAAGAAGGTACACTGTGTGTGCGAGTTTATAACGATGCTCTTTATTTTTTCACAACTCGAAATTCTAAAGACGATTCAGTGACTCGACCCGTTGTGCTCTCAGCTTCCAAATGGTGTCGACTGTCCAACATAAAGCCGACTGACAAACAGAACCTGATTGGTTTAAATGGAGAGACGGACGAGTAATCAATGGCTCACTTTGCCTCTTTTCTCTCACGTCCACCCTGCTTGCTTTTATCATATGTGTGTGATATCTTAATCTTATTTCCCTTAAATCGTTTAGTAAATTTGCTCATCCGTATTTTTGATGCACTGGTGAGTCAGTCGGCTCTTGTACTCGACTTGAAATCTTTAGCTGAACAATACGAGCACATAGAGAATACTTTTTGAATAGATAGATCAAAATTCAGTCCTTATGGTGCGTATATATATTTGCACTGACTAAATATGAATGAGCTGTTTGGTGTGTTTCTCTCCTCCCTGTCCTTAGGTGGCGCTGTTTTTATTTCAAAAGTGCTGTGTCGCTGGAGGAGGGATTATAAAATAAACAGGAACCAGAAGAAAAACCTAAAAAAGGTGCAATTTAAACTCATCTCAACTCCATGTCACATGTAATTGACCTTGTTAGTCAGGCCGACTTTTCCAGCCATATGCGGTTCTTCCTCAAACTCTTGGAGGCACACACATTTGTACAGGACGTGTTTGGGTCCAATCCTGTTCCAGCAAGACAATCCCCCTGTGCACAAAGCCAGCTCCATGAAGATACATGGGTTGGAGTGGAAGATCTCCTGCTATAGAGCTCCAACCCTATTGAATAGGATGAATGTGAACGTTGACTGCACCCCAGACCTTCTCACCTCACCTACATCAGTACGTGACTTTACTAACACTTATGCGTCTAAATGAATCTCTAAAAATCTCCACAAAATCTAGTGCAACATCTTCCCAGAAGAATGATGCTCAATATAATGCAGATGGAGACTAAATGTGGAATGGGATGTTCCAATAGGGGCACCTACCATTTCTACTTAATTACTTTGGTACTTTTCATGTTCTCCTACCATCATTTCTGTCCAATCAACACCTCAGTGATATTTATTGTTCCTGCCTCCTGTGGAAACGTAAAGGACCGACACAAAACACTAGATTTGATTGGAACGCATTGCATTGTGGGATTGTATAAGTATCTTAATCCAGACATAAAGCTAATCCACTGTGGATTTCACGAAGCTGGTGCTCCAGAAGGTTTCTCTCAAGGTCACACACAGAATTGCTCAATATATTAAATAGGTCCTGATTTTTACTTTTACATTCACACGCTCACTTTATTCATTTATTCATTTATTCATTTATCCTTGTGATTGTTTGGTCAAACACTTTTTCCCAAAGTCACATCTTCTGCATTGGCTGCATTGAAGATCCTCTCTGAACGTTAAGAAAAACCAGTGTGTGTGTGTGGTGCTTTTACAGGAAAACAACCAGCAGCTGGATGTTGGGATGAAACAGCGTTTACTGTTTAAATGTGGTGACACTGGAGACTCCTTCAATCTGTCACAGAGGAGCTGCTAGAGTGGGGAGAACTCCACAAGAAACACACACACACACACACACCTTTACACACACCTTCACACGCACACACACACACACACACACACATGTACAGTACAGACCTGGTTTATACTGTGGGGTTTTCCTTTAAAATGCTGCTCAATTCCTTAATCCTCTCTATAATCCTCTTTCAGTCTCAGACTGAAGTCTCCAGGGTTTAGGATTCACTCCCTTTACCGGAATATTCACGTCTGGGTTCGGAGTCTACGCTCTTCTCAGAGACCCCTAATCACGTTAGGGGTTTGATGGTGATGGATGGGACTCGTTCGGAGTCAATAATGAAGGCTCTGTGATTTATTGCATATGTAGGCGATTGCCAATAAATATGACCCTCAACACTGACCTTTGACCTTCGCTAATGACGCATAACTGTCGAGGAACACGGTTCAGCAGGCTGCAACATGGTGAAGGTGTTTTATTGGGTTGATGGATATCAGTCTTCGGCTTTTCTTCTGATGGAGGTTCCGCAGTATGAAGAAACGGCAGGTTATTCCGGATATCAGTAATGAAAAGTATAAAAATGTTGGATTCTGTACATTAAGGTAGCGATATTATAAAACATGATCATCAGCTCCACTCTGGTTTCTGTGTTCGACGTTCTGGCTCTTTTTTTCAGTTGCATAGATTTCCATAGATTTTCCAAGATTAGTATAAGCTCCTTTTCTCCACCAGTACATCTTCAGCTTCACCTCGATCCCATATGTATTTTACCTTGAGGTTTTCTCCATTTACTGAAGTCCAATTTGCTTGTGAGCACATTTACACACCTGCTTCTTTGCACTTTTGTATCTCCATCCAGTCTTAGTTGAACACACCAATCTGTTAATAGAATGATGTTAATGAGAAGACTGAAGAAAAACCCCAAACCATCCTCACCAACAACCTCCATAGATCAGGGTTGAAGCTCCTACAAGTCGAAGAGAGATGATAAAGAGTCCAAACTACAAACTTTGAATCTCATCAGCAATAAGAATCACAAGGCCAGACTGGAAGAGCAGTACAGAGAGGAGCTATAAGGGTTCTGGAAGCAAGATGAACTTCTACTAAAGTCATAGAGCAGAGTGTGGAGAAAGAAAGGATCTGCTCATGATCTAAAAACATAAACTGATGGATGAAACAAGGTGGTGGTAGTGTATTGGTCTGGGCTTGCATCACTGCATCAGGAACACACTTGTTCATCCTTATTTATGATAGAATTCATGATGGGAGTAGAAATATGACCTTTGAGGTCTACAGAAACTTATTGCTGCAAGATGGCAGCTGAAAACACAACTACTAACGCAAGAAATGACTCGATCAAGTCCCGCCCCTTTGCATATACTGTATGTATATTTTCCAGCTCCGTGGATCACGTCATTGCACACAGTAACAAAGTGTGTGGTGAAATTTTTATGTGTATGATTTAAACCTGGAAAAAAATTAAAACCCGTTTTCCATCGTTGTTAACATTTTTAATTTCCTTCTTTTAGTTCTATTAACATTCATTTTTAAAAAAAGAAATCATGTCCTCTCATCCTGGACTATGACACGCATCTCATCTATACTGCATTTACATTAGAGAACTTTTTCTCCTTTTTATTTATTGATTTATTTTACATGTGATGGTCAAGTAAGTTTTTTTACGGCCTCCTGTTATCACTTTATACACATTTTAGTCTTCCAACGCTCCTCAGTAGGTCATTCGGGCCACTCCGAACTCCAGACTGACCACAGCCGGCTCGCTCTTGGAGCCGAACGAGCCTGGGAGCTCCATGTAGCCGTTCTCTGACTCACTGCTGCCCTCTACAGTCCGCTCCCCGCTACTACCAGGCGGGACAACGTCCTCTTCTTCCAGCGCCTCTTCTCCATAAATCTCCTCCTCGTCCTCCTTGTCGTCTTTGTCCTGCTGCGCCTCCTTTCGGCTTGTGCTGAGGATCAGAGACTGCGGCCTCAAAGGAACATCTTGCTCCTTCCGGTGGTTCAGAGGAGACGTGCTCACTCCAAACTTCTGCAACTTCTGAAAAGAGAAAGCAGAACCTGGTCAGAGTACAAGAGAAGAGTAAGAAGAGCAAGCAGGATGAGGAGATATCTACTAACCTCCTGCAGGCTTCGCACCGTGTTCTCCAGTTCCTTGTTGCTTTCTTTTAGCGTGAGAGTGTGTTTGAGGATCGACTGGCGCGGGTGCATGGAGCGGTCGAACTGGTGGTACATGTTTCTCCAAAACCTGAGTTACAGAAGACAATTCAATTCCTCCGGGACTTTTACAAAATGTACGCCAACCTAAAAAAATCTTCACATTTCATACCTGTCCTTCAGGTGTGTTACATTACAGTGCTATAGTTAATCCACATGCATTTACTCCAGCAACAATTTTGCATATTTATAAAGGTAAAAAGCCTTATTTGCATATTCATGAGCCAAAAAACGTTTATAAATCGTACTTAAAGTTCCAGGACTGTGTAGAAGGTTCCAGAACCGGGTGCGATTCTGTGAAACTCGGCTTGTACACAGGGTTGAGGAAATTCTGCTGCTCGCTTAATAAATGAGCCCACAAGGAGTAAGTCCTCTCTTTAAACCTGCCAACACACACACACACACACACACACACACACACACACACATTTTCATGTCATCGTATAATTACCTACAGAGCACCTTCCATTCTAAGGCTTTCAGAGTGATCTTGAAGATCTTCACAATTACTATTTGTGTCTTGTGCGTTCCCCCAAACACTCACTGTAGCTCCTCCCTCTGCCGCTGGTTGTTCCCCAAGAAGTTTCCGAACTGACACGAGTGCACGTGCTCGTGGATCTGGATGAGGAACCACTCGCTGAACTGGAATGCCTGAGGGAACTGCTCAGTCAGCTGCCACACACACTCCAGGAACTGCGTGAAGATGGGAGATACTTCTTTCGGGTCGCCGTCCAACTGGTCGCACCTGAAGAGGGTATGAAGTAACGTCAGTGAGAGAGTGGGCTTTATGGAGCATCCCCATCTCTCTCTCTCTCTCTCACACACACACACACTTGTGCTTATACACACCTGTCTGCAAACTTGTGTCCGAAGGAGATCCAGTCTTTCTCGATCAGCACCTTGGACAAGAGAAGAAGGTGTTATTAATAATCAGGCTTGTTTTTCTTGCTGCTGAGATGAAGAACTGGGCTGAACATCAAACAAAGTAAGGTTGGAACAAGTTCCATCTGAAGCCACACCCCCCAAAAAATCTGAATTCCTGAATAATTAATTCTGACTAAATAATAATTATCATAAGATACACAAGTTTAAAGCTCATTTAAGATATAGTCAAAAAACTTTAAACAATCCCTCTGAAGCCACGCCCCCTAAACCATGTCCTGCCTGGGAGGGTCATGTCCTCCTCGGCTTCAACATCCCGATTGGTTGGATGGTCCATACCAGGTGTTGTTTTATTTTTTTTTATTTCTATATTTTATTCTTTACTTTCATCGTGTACTGTGGCAACCAAAGAAATGTTCCTATGGGATCACGTATTCAGATTCGATTTTATTACAATTGGTGAGAAACTCTCGTCTTCGAAATCGCCTTCAAACTCCGTGAACTCTGAATAGTCGAGATCGTACCATGAAGCCTTTGATGGTGCGGTAATAAGGGTCCATCAGCAGGGCGCCCAAGGAGCAGACCTGAGCTGTGCGATCCCATCCGTCTGAGCAGTGAACCAGCACGCTGGCGCCCTCTACTGTCACCGCCTGCAACATTGACACAGTACGTCAGTGATGGTAAGATTCAGCGATCTGCGATCGGCATGAAAGTTAACGATGTGATTCAACATACAACCGTCCTGAACATCTCCAACTAATTTAAATACCGCCAACGTGTAATTTATTTATATATAAATTTATGCAAATATTATTCGTAATTTATCCTGACCTTTGTGAGAAAGATGGCAGCGTCGACTATCGCCTTGATATGACGCAGCCAGCCGCTGTTTTCAAGTCCTACCAGGAACTCAGTCATTGAGATACCACGAGTACCCAGTACTGAGAGAGAGAGAGAGAGAGAGAGAGAGAAAGAGAGAGAGAGAGATTGCTGATATAAGACAATGCATCTGTTTTAAATGATAAAAATAATTGTTCGTTTCATTCTGAAGACCTTCTAGAAGTTTCTGGAGGCTGGTTCTCATCACATGGATGTTCTCGATGCCCACGAACTGGAAGCGGATGTTGGAGTAGTTGTCCTCGTTCTCGTAGCCTTTCCCCGCTGCCCGATTGGCCAATGCATTTAACTGAAACACATGCAGTGTACAGCTTTTATTACTGACCTGCTCCAACATTCAAACATCACGAGGAACCTTGAAGAACCTTCCAAAATCTTACAGAACTTCTGCTGTGGAATCCCACCGAAAAAATGTGTTCAGTGATTGCTGTTGCTCTTTGAGTGTGTGTGTGTGTGTGTGTGTGTGTGTGTGGGGACTGTACCTTAGGCCTGGTGTCCATCACATAGACGAAGCGGTTGTTGTGGTTTGCTTTGCTGATAGACTGCAGCATGTGTTCATCCTCCAGACAGCGAGCGCTGAAGCCTGAGAGAGGCTGACTGCATCTACACACTGCGGCCTAACACACACACACACACACACACACACACATAAACACACACACGCCACCGTTTGAAATAATGACATCAGTAAGTCAAAAAAGTTTATTAACAGGAAATAAACAAACACACATCCTGAACATAAAACACCATCTTTCTCTCTCACACACAATGTTTTTTTTTTTTACCTTCTTCTCCTGGTAAAAGTAGGTCAGGACGGGGAATCGGCCTTTACTCCTGAACTTGGAGCTTCCCACGATGATGGGTTTACTGGCCGTGATAGGAACATACAGGTCTCTGGGGTACGTCTCGCACACCTGCACACACACACACATGCTTAGTGGAAGGAGAAAAAAAAAAAGACAACAAGCATAGAAAGAACAGACATGATAAAGGGGACGCAGACGGGAAGACAGACAGACAGACAGACAGACAGACAGAAAGAGACAGAGATTAACAGACGAACAGAAACAGACATGTCAGTAGACACAGACGAACAAACGACTGGGCAGCTTTACAGAATGTAAATTGTGTTTATCTCTGATGAGCAGCCGTGGTGACTATGGGAAGGAAAAACTCCCTTAGATGACATGAGGACGAAACCTTGAGAGGAACCAGACTTAAAAGGGGAACCTCATCCTTATTTGGGTGACATCACGAGTTCACCTTGTAGTCTCTGTTAACGTCTGTCAGCTGCCACTGGTCACATGGTACACCCATCCTCTCAAACTCCGCCCCCAGGTCAATCAGCTGCCATCCCTCCTCCCTCTGCTGCTCGTTCTGCTTAGGGTTGTAGGAGAACGCGTAGAGCTCGTCGTACAATACTGCGCGTGCACACACACACACACACACACACACACACACACACACACACACACACAGTAAATACACAGTTACAAATGAATGCGCAAGTTAATATCTCATTTGAAAGATCACTATGTGGGCTGAAAGTCTCTCTCCCTCACACACACACACACACACACACACACACACACAGGTTCCTGACCTGGCCGAAGCAGTTGGAGCAGTGAGCTGTAGATGTCATGGCAATCTCTCTCACGTGGGATGACAAAGTGAACGACTCTGAAGTTTCGGCACTGGATGAGAAGCGGGCAACCGCTGGCCGTCAGAGAGAGCTTCTCTACAGACGCGATGTGGTGATGAAGAACCTGCAGGAAAAACAAATACGCCATCCAAGTCAGGACCAGGTCAGAGTCGGCTCAATACCGAGTCACAACCGATTCAGAGCCGAGTCAGTTTTGATTCAGAGCCAACCAATTCAGATTCGATTCAGATTCGATTCAGAGCTGACTGATTCGGATTCGTGTCAGAGCTGACCGATTCAGATCCGGGTCAGATCCGAGTCAGATCCGAGTCAGAACCAGGGCAGAGCAGAGTTTTAAAAAACATTGAAGATTTATTTATTGTACTTTACTTAAAAAAATATTTTAAGTATTTAAAAAAAAAAACTGATTCTGATTATTAAATGTTATTCAATTAAATGAAATTACATTCATTAATCAAAAAAAATACATAACTTAATATCAATCAATCAACTAAATAATTATGACTATAATCCCTCTTTAAATTTGCGCATATCAATGAGGTAAATTTGAATTCGACCTCTGAAGGACGCGCAGGCTCGTGTTCGGGGACGTCCTCCTGCAACGCTCGTGACTAATTTCATTTAAATTCACTAATTAAATTAATTAGCATCAGTGTTTTTTGGGTTGTTTTTTTTTTTGTTTTTTTAATCAGATGCACTGGTGGGGGGGGGGGGGGGGGGGGGGGTTTTAAATATGCACATTTAATTGCACAAAGCGACCCGTTCGACCTTGAACATGAAAAATCGTTAGACGGCACAAAAACAACCTGAAAGGTTAAAAAGGTTTAACTGCGTGGAACGAGTGATGCATGCAAAAGTAATGGCACCCCAGAGCTCAGATGTGATGAAGTCATTTGGGTTAAATGGCCAGAGCTCGATTACATAATCACCCCGGGGCATCAACGCTGCCAGGATCAGATATCTTCTCTTCTAATTTTTAATTGTCGAGATTCATTCAGCTACACGGGTTTTACTAAAGGTACTGAAGTAGGTGAGGTGAGGAGGCCTGGGGGGTGCAGTCAGCATTCACTTTCATTCATGTTCAACACGGGTATATTGTAGGTATATTTAATATGAACGGGTTACCATAAATATGCAGATTTATTCTAAAAATATTTATATTAATTTGGGGGTGCCAACATTTTTGACAAAACGAGCATGTCGTACCCATATTTCCTGAGCACTGGTTGTGTTACTCTCCACAAAGAGGAGGTGTGAGGCGGTCAGGTAGAGCGTTCCTGTCGTGCACTTGTTGTTGAAGCGATCCAGGAGCTTCACCTGCTCCACCTGCAGAAAACACACACACACACACACACACACACACACACACACACACACACACACACAGTGTTACAATTAAAAATAGAAGTATCGTGAGACAAAATATTGGCACCCTTTTTTTTAGATGCATATATGGCGTATTAATATATACCAGTATAAACGTATAAAAAATAATGGCACCCCCTCAGCGATATTTGGGTGTGAACTCACTCGTTAGATTAGATTAGATTGGATTAGATTCAACTTTATTGTCATTGTGCGAGGTACATGTACAGGGCCAATGAAATGCAGTCACTCATGAAGTGAAAGAAAACTATTAGAACCTATTCGTTACACAACCCAGGTGCACCTGCAGCTCAATAGACGTAAAATAAGCCTTTGTACCACACCCTGCTGTACTGTAAGGCAACTCCAGGTCACATAGAGCTTATTACATGGTTACATGTGTGTGTGTGTGTGTGTGTGTGTGTGTGTGTGTGTGTGTGTGTGTGTGTGTGTGATTAAAACGACTATTTTGTTTACTCCTGGCTGCATTTCCAATCTATTACTAATCTATTACAACACCCAAAGTTGGATCCTATATATATTTATAAAATAAGAATAAGCTCCAGATATAAAGTAAGTACCAGTGTAATGGACGGTTTGTTGCTCTGTAATAAATGCAGAATAAAACAGCATGTGTGTTGTTTAAAACCTACAAGTTAACACTTAAAATCACCAATTTAATCACCTATCTGTGATTCCAACCCCGAACCTTAAAAACAAACACATCATGTTAGATTATTATCATCATGCACAAAAAAATGTACGCTCGTTTAATAGGCAAGTATCTCGGTATTATCGCAAACCGCGATTCAATGCCCGGAATATCGATATTTTCAGATCGACACAGATCTTCCCCAAGTGCATGCTTAAAAATGGTTCTGTCCCAATCCAAGATCTAGTGCACTAGGTAGTGCGTAGGACCCCTGATCTTTTACATCGGTATAGTGCACTTTAAATGGAGTATAACGGTTGATTTGGGACGCAGCCCTAATTATTTTGGCCTTTAACATGGTTTTTATGCTAAAACGAATAACAGAATGAGAAGAATAAAAGGGAAAAGTGATAAAAAAAGGTTGGATATTGTAAAAAAAGGGAAAATCAAGAAACTTAAGGTTAAAGATAAACAAATGGTGCTAACGGCGAGCAATATGATAAGCTAGCTAGGGCTAGCCGCAGAGTTAAATGTTGTGCAGTAACATTTTTGCAACATTCACTGAAATGATTTTAGTTCGTACGATTTGACAATTAATCGATTCCTATCGTAATTAATTAAAGCCCCAACCGGACTCATATTAATAATAAACCGCAGATTTTTCCCATTTAAACACATTTTATTACCTTCGGGGTCCGTATGTGCTCCATCAGCCCACTGTGGTGCTCTGTTATTTTTTTTATCACGTCTTAGGAGATAAAACCTGACGGAAAAGATGCTGGAAACACATGAAAAAAAAGGCACGAAAAAAAAAAAACCACAGCAACACCCAATGAATAATGTCTGTTTCTGATCTTGCTCAACCGCTGTTTGTTTATTTTTTGAACCCCAGCTGTTTTCCACTTTCTGTCCTATGATTGGATGAAGTGTCGCTAATTAAAAGCAAATTGCCCAATCTGATACGAGAATGTGTGATCACGTCATCGATGGAGGCGGGCTTTTGTCTTGAATACGGGTGCGGAAAACAGGGTAGCTCTCATTCAGCCTTCGCTTTGTACTTCCTGTTTGGGCGTAACAGGAACGTTAGCTAAATTGATGACGAACTTTCACGAATTTGAAATGGACGAGTGTTTGTATTTAAAAAAATATGTATATAATACAAAAATAAAACGGATGTATACAAACTGTAAAAAATATGTTTTTATACACACACAAAAAAAAAAATATAGATAGTAACGAAAATAGGATCATCCCTGACAGTAGGGGGCGCCCGCAAACGCGAAAACTTTCGAAGAAGAAACATTGAGCGCCGAACCAAATTCGTGCACGTTTTTTATAGTTGTTTAATGATTATTGTTTAAATAACGCGTCTTCCTCGCTATTTTATCGCACGCGTTTCATCTGAAGTGTTTAATCATTAGTAGTTTTACTCTTTTCCAGAAGGTAATCGTTTGTTTTGAGGTTTTTGGGGCCCGCACGAGGACGCCATGATGAGCTAGCATTGTTAGCGAGCGCTGTGTACTTCTGCTCGCGCCTTGTTCTAAAAGAATAAAAACAAATAATAGTAATAATAATCATTAAAAATGGCCGGGTTTAGTTTCGGAACCGGTACCCTGGGATCCACGAACACCGGCGCGGGTTTTTCTTTTGGATCAGCATCCAGGTATGAGGATTCAGAAACGAATTAACCTGTAAACTAACCACTGTTTTTATCTCTAAACACCTTAAAGGTTATTATTTTCTGTGTGAACGTTCTTTGCTCATTACGTGCTTATTTATGTAAACAAAAAGCTGCTGTCTGCCCTCTTCCACATACACAAGACGTGATTGGTCAGCGTCACTGTGATTGACAGAACAGAAATTAAGCCCCTCCCACTTAGATGTTTATTTGTCTTCTCCTGTAAATAAACACGCCTTTAACCTGCACTCTATTCGATTTCTCCAGCGCTCCTGCTACAGGAACCGGTGGCTTCAGCTTCGGTGGTCTTGGTACGGTGACCTCCGCCAACACCAGCACCACCGGGTCGTCTCTGGGGCTCAGCAGCGGAATGTTCGCTCAGAAACCGGCGACCGGGTTCTCTTTTAACACGCCTGCCTCGGGTACGAGCGCCGTTCATCCTCGCCGCACGGGTTCTAATCCGGGTTATCTTTGTTTTTTCTGTTTCTAATTGCTGTTTTTGATTATTGTAGGAGCCGCTGCACCAGCCATCGGACCCTCTTTAGGTAAGCTGGTGACTTTTGCTTTGTCTTCTAATCAGTCTAATCAGACCAACTGACGTCTCGGTCGTTTCTCAGGAGCTCCCGCCACCGCTGGCGCCGCCCCTGCCGCCTCATCAGGCTTCGCGTTCGGTTTCGGAAAACCTGCGGCTTCGGCGAGTCCGTTCTCCCTGAGCACCACCTCCACCAGCACGGCCCCGGCAACCGGCGGCCTGTCCCTGGGCTCCGTCATCACCTCCTCAGCACCTCAGGGTGGATCGACGGGGTTCTCGCTCAACCTGGGGGCAGGGGGGGCCATGTCCTCGGCTCCGTCCACCGGTCTCAATCTCGGCTCTTCGCTCTTCTCCACCTCGGGCTCCACGGGTGAGAACACACTCGAAACATAACTCACACGCAGATATTTTTCCCTCTCACTGATCACACAGGAGTTTCACCTCCAATTAAACATCGCGAACGAGAAATTACAGTTACGAATTAAACACTATTGTAATGATTAAATTATAAGGAGATTTTCGTGTCAGATGAGCAGGAAGAGGAGGAGAAGTGGACATGAGGAAACTCAATGGCACAGTTAAGATGGAGCTGAACGTGACAAGAAATACAGAGCACTTATTCATCTTAATAAAACATATAACCTGAAGAAATGTCGCAATTATCGCACTAAACATCTACATCTCGAGGAAGAAATAAAGCGAAGAAGCTTTTATTTACACTGTTCGAGCAAATGCATCATGTTCAGTAGTTACAGTGGTGAAAAATTACAAAAGATCAGAACGTACACATCATGAATTAACGATTTTCTGAGATTTTTGGTGCGTTCAAAATATTAAAGTCAGACTTCTAAGGAAAAAAAAGTGCCGATTCGACAGCTGCAGATAAAAACGGCGTTTTGGGGAATCTTTCAAAACAAAACAAAAAAAGGACTATTCAACTTTTCTTTTCCTCTTTTGCTTGTCTGAGAAGCGAGAGAATAATTTACATGGACACTCATGTCTCACACACACACACACACACACACACACACACACGACTTCTCTGCAGAATCGAATTGAAATAGATTTAATCAGCTGTTTTTCCTGCTAATTTCCATTTTGTAAAATTTGACTTTCAAATATTTCTCCAGTTTGGTTCGTCCACATCTTCAGATCAGTCGTTCTCTTTCGTTCAAGGTCTTAATTTATTACGTCAAGTTTATTTCTAATGCGCTTTTCACAGCAGACATCGCCGAAAAGCAGCTTTACAGAAATCCACAGTGAAGGTGAACGGTGTGTGTTTATCACTGATGAGCAGCCGTGGAGACTGTGGCAAGAAAAATCTCCCTTAGATGTTATGAGGAAGAAACCTTGGGAGGAACCAGACTTATTTATTTATTTATTTATTTATTTATTTATTTATTCGGTTAAGTTTGAGGTGAGATGCTCCTCTGCACCGCATTGACGCTTTCAGCTAGTTTTCTAAAGGAAAAAAACTCCCCACTTCCGAACATCGGAGCGCCAGACGATCAAATCCGCGGTAAAGTATCGCTTCTGTACTCACGCCTGAGCCTCCTGCTCACGTCTAATCAGTTCCTACTGATTTTTACTGATGACCAGGTTTTTGTGAACTTTTTCCATCCAGAAATTCTTCTCTGATAATAAAGCGATGGTCCGATTGTTTTATTGCGACTGTAATCAGATTCTGAAGCGTTAAAAAACATGTAAACACGTCACTCACCTCACCAGATCCTGACAGTCCGAGCCGACGTTCTTCAGAAGCCACATGTTTTCCTCCACACCCCGATCTCCACGAGGCGGTGATCCGTTTCTCCGTCGCATTGATGACGGAAACCGAGCGGAAAACAAACTTTTTAAATCCAATACAATTTCTGCCTCTGAAAAGTGCAGATCGTAAATCCGTCATTTCCGTCGTCTTCTTCTTACTTCGGGGTCACGGTAGTCGTCACGTCACGTTCTCTTCTCTTACCTGAGCGTCAAGACGCGTTTAAACAGCCATAGTGCTTCTGTGTGTTCGAATGCGGTTTGCCATCAGGCTCAGAGGGGCACTTCCTTAACAGATTTGCCTGCCATGTAAACTGGACACAGCAGCTGAGCAGGTTTGTGACACACGTGTACAACAGGAGCCACGTGAAGGGAAAGCCCTCGTACACGTCTTCTCCCGATTAAAGTATCGCTTCTGTACTCACGCCTGAGCCTCCTGATCGCTTCTAATCATTTCCTGGGAATCATAACTGATAAGAGTCCAGGTTCAAGTGAACTTCCTCTGTCCCTCGTTAATCCAAAACCGGAAGTGATTCCGTTGTTCTTCCCGGTCGCTGTAGTCGTCACCACCTCCGCTCCTCCCTGAGCGGAGGTTTGTCCTCCCTGGGACAAACCTCCGATCCGGCGCATTAAAACGCGTGTACGACAGGAGCCACGTGAAATGAAAGCCCTCGTAGACGCTTTCTCTCGATTTAGTACGATGCGATGGTTATGTGCACATGTTACTATTGTCCTTGTCATTGTTTTGTCTTTTATAAATATTTACTCATTTGCTGTCTCCTCCTGCACTTTTGTGGTCGTTGTGTTCCAGGTCTCGGGCAGCAGACTCTGGGTGGAGGTCTGACGTTAGGAGGTTTGCTCTCGTCCGCCACGTCGGCCGCGGCTCCTGCGGCCCCGGCGCCCAGCTTGGGTTTGGGCGGAGTCGATTTTAGCTCATCGTCAGAGAAGAAAAACGATAAATCATCTGGCGCTCGGCCCGAGTGAGAAATGTTTAAAGTATTTTTTTATTTTTATTTTCTTAACTCTGATTGGTCGTAATTATCGTCTTGTTTTTTTATGTCCTGTAGAGATAGTAAAGCTCTGAAGGATGAAAACCTGCCACCTCCGATCTGCCAGGATGTGGACAACTTCCAGTACGTTCTGCATTTTCATCCTCGGGTTTATAATAACAGCAAGTGTCCTTTTATTTATTTTAGTTTTATTTCTCGTCACACCTCATTTGCATATAGCGACGCCCACAAAACTCCATAAAAGGTGCTCAGGCAGCCGAGAGCAACAGGATTGCGCTTTATTTCAGTAAATGTTCTGGATAGTAATATAATCTATGATCTCGTTAACCAGCACGAGGATTTAACTTCAGAAACAAAGATTTGGTTTGAAGTCTGTAAAGTCGAGGATCCTTTTATCTCACCGTTTAAACCAATGAGGCGTGACCCTGAATAGTGACCGATTCGACGCTTCGAAAGGAGGAATCTGAGGTGTTCTGAGACGAGGATCATTACCATCTTGGTTACATGGGGTTTTTTTTTCTTTCAGGATTAAAAAGGATTGAAAAATAATTCTCTAAGTGACGACTGTAATTTGCGTGTAGGAAGTTTGTGAAGGAGCAGAAGCAGGTGCAGGAGGAGATCAGCCGCATGTCCTCTAAAGCCATGCTGAAGGTGCAGGATGACATCAAGAGCCTGAAGCAGCTGCTAGCGGTCAGCGCCAGCGGGCTGCAGAGGAACGCCCTCTCTATAGACAAGCTGAAGATGGAGACGGCGCAGGTACGGAGACCGACATCATCACGTTTCACTATTATTTATACATTTATTTTAAACTGGAAACAAAGAAAATGATCTTTGAGGGAAAAGAAAAGCTTAAAGACAATTACAAACCACTGATCGGTAATAATTCATCATTTTTCAACATCTCATTCTACATTTAGTCTCCATTTACTCTCATCATGAGCTCCACTCTTTTGGGGAGATGTTCCTCTAGATTTTGTGGCCGTTCAGCTACAGGGGTGTTTGTAAAATCAGGTATTGATGTAGGTGAGGTCTGGAGGTCTGGGTTGCAGTCAGCATTCACATTCATCATGTTCAGAAGGGTTGGAAGTCGTGTACCTCAAACTTTACAAAGATCCACATATGGCTGGAAAAGCTGTGTGTCTGAATACTTTTGGCCCTGTGTGTGTGTGTGTGTGTGTGTGTGTGTGTGTGTGTATAAATAGTTGTGCAGAGGAAACAATAAGTACATTGTGGAAACGTATGTTTAGACGTGAAGGTGTGAGAAATGGGGGCGAGTTTTCACCCCATGCTGAGCTTCACACACCTCGTCTACACAGCTCCATCGCTTTTATTTTTAGCATCCAGAGACCCAAATGTTCTCACTGAGGGACTTGTTCTCAGTCCCGTAGTCCCCAAACGGTTCTCCCGATGTCTGATGAACCCTTTTTCTCCTCTGCAGGAGCTGAAGAACGCTGACATTGCCCTGAGAACCCAGAAAACTCCTCCTGGACTTCAGCACGAGAACACGGCTCCTTCTGAGTGAGTCAACTTCATCACCAACGACCCACGAAGCCCCGCCTCCACATTGTTTAGCGTTTTAAAGTTCTAAGCGGATTTTGCTATGGACACGTTCGTTAATTAATTATGTGTCAATTATTCGTTTGTTTATTTATTTGTTTGAATTTTGTGTATTTAAATAATATTAATGTGTGTATGAGCTCACACCAGGGGCTGTGACGAAGCCAAGACAGGGGGCGGGGCTTAACTGTGATGTAACGCACAGTTTTAATTCGTTTACATCTTTAATTAAAAATATCAACATTAACAATAGAATAAAATTCAGTTTTTGAATAAATTAATAAATTATCAGTGATAATCAAAATAAATTTTTTAGTCTGAACCCCAAGCTGTGGTTGCTAAGCAACGTCTACGTTTCCTTTCCGTTGAATGTAAAGTAGAAATGCAGTTCATGACGACTGCAGAGATGAAGTTTATCGTGTGTGTGTGTGTAGTTACTTCCGGTGTCTGGTGGAGCAGTTCGAGGTGCAGTTACAACAGTACCGTCAGCAGATAGAGGAACTGGAGAACCATCTGACCACCCAGAGCAACGGTTCCCACATCACTCCTCAAGGTAGTACTGATCTAAAAGTTAGTGTACCCCCTTTTCTCTAACCCTCTTTAGTTTTAGTGATTGTTTCTAATCTCCTGTCTGTGTGTGTGTCTGTGTGTGTGTACACAGATCTGTCTCTTGCCATGCAGAAGCTCTACCAGACGTTCGTAGCTCTGGCTGCACAGCTGCAAGCCGTCCACGAGAACGTTAAGGTACGTGTGTGTGTGTGTGTGTGTGTGTGTAAAATTAGAGTGTAGTTTCACCTGGTGGCCTGAACCCCATTTTCTGGATTTTTTTTTAAAGGTGATTGCAGTTCTAACAAATGGGTTTTTTTAGGGGGCACTAGGGGGCGCTCATGATGTAAACAACACATCTAAAGTGCATCACTCATAAATAAACACCAATAATAAATAAAAACTAATAATAAATAAGCAATAATAAATACATTCTGAAACTTACTTTGTGTTTTTGACTTTAAGAAACTTCAGAAGTTACATATTTAATTCTAACCCACTAATTGCCCCCTAAATTACCCAAATCCACCCCCCCAAAATAATTGACACTCTTCTGCCCCCTACAGACGTTAAAGCACCAGTACCTGGGCTACAGGCGAGCGTTCCTGGATGACGCTACGGACGTTTTCGAGTCGAAGCGAAGCGCCAGCCGTAAACTCCAGAGCGCCCCGAGAGTCACCACCGGCCCTACGCCCTTCGGCTCCGTCCCCAACGCCACCGCCGTTGCCATGGCTGCCACGCTCACGCAGCAGCAGCAGCCTGCTCCAGGTCTGACCGCCTTCAAGTTCTAAGACCTCTAACTGACCTCTAAGCTGTGAGCGAGACAGACACACACAGAAAGAGAGAGTTAAAGAAAGTCAGAGAAAAAACGATAGAGGTGTAAGTCAGTGCCGTCTCTCTGCCGCATCGCTTTTTTTCACCTTTTTCTTTCTTTCAAATTTTTCTTTCTTGTTTTTTTTTTTTTTTACCCCCTGAAGAAAGGAGCACTTACGACAGAACGATCGCATCTCTACACTTCATGTCCCAATCTTTCATGTAGGCAGGAACAAAAATGCAATTTGAAGGTGCTGGACTGGTGTGTGTGTGTGTGTGTGTGTGTGTGCGGGCGCGTGTGTGTGTGTGTGCGTGTGCGTGTACTGATCCCAGACTAATGCAGACGTTGTTTTCACCAGATTTTTACTCCATCGAATATCAAGTTTTTTTTCTTTTTTTCTTTTTTTCTTAATAGAGGAATTAATAATTAAATAATAAATCAAGGTTTAGGGTTTTTTAGGTAGCGAGTGTCGCTAACAGCAGTGATGTAGCATGATTAACGATTTGTGAAAACGCCTCCTCTTTCATTCACGTTTGTTAGACCATGGGCGGGGCTAGACAGGGTGGGCGGGGCTAGGTGGGTTTTTTAATATTCAGAAAATATTATTTGGATTATTTACAGGATGTTCAGGTTTGTGAAAGTGCCAGTGTGATCACTTTATTAAATAAATTAACTAATTTAACATGAAAAAAAAAGTAGGAAGGAGAAAAATGACAATGTATTAATTTAGTAATAATAAATGTAGGGAGACTCTCAGTGTGTTCTGAAAGTATTATACCGAGGAAAAATTTATCGCACATAATGCAGTATTTAGTCCGGCGCCGTGATGTCATCAACGTGCGACGCGTCTCGATACGTAACAAACGCTGGATTGAACAATCCGAGACGAGCAGCCCCTTCTTCTTTTAGTCCGAGTGGCTCGGCGACAGGGGGCTTTTTTTTGCGAGCCGGGGTTTTTTTTTTTTTTTTTTTTTTTTTATAGTAAAAATATATATAACACTAATAGTAAAAATATCAATAATAAATTGTTGTTGGTTTTTTTTCGTTGACTCCGGTGCGTTGTGCGTCTCGGATCGTTCCGGAGACGTGATTCTATTATTTTGGAAAATGAATGTGATAAACCTGATATGTGATTATACACACACACACACACACACACACACACACACACACGTGAAAATAATTTGCCTATGCATTTTTCTACTGATTTGCAGGGTTTAAGGGGTTTTACGTGTCTCGCTTGTTCTCGTGTTGGTAACCATAGTAATGAGCATGTCTGTGCAACCCCCACAACACACACACACACACACACACACACACACACACCCCTTCTCTAACGACCTGTAACCGGGTACAGATGTGAGGAATGAGTTGATGTTTGGGGATAATTGACGCTCTTTATAATCACAGCTTATGGAGTGTTTAATTTTCCGACTAGGACTGGAAAAACACACACACACACACACACACACACACACACACACACACACTCTTCCCCCTGCTAATTGAATCTTGGCTCACGTGCGTCATCCCGAACCGAGACGTGTAGGACACGGAGTGTGTGTGTGTGTGTGTGTGTGTGTGTGTGTGTGTGTGTGTGTGTGTGTGTGTGTGTGTGTGTGTGTGTATGAGCGGATGTTTGAGCCCCTCCTCAAAAACATTTCCTGTTCGTGTCGCTAATCTACATAAGAGCCAGATGTGCTGGAAATTTCCGTGCGTTCCCACCCGGATGCGTGACTGCAAACCCCCCCGACACTCTGTTTGTACTCGAATACACCGGTGTTTTCTTTTTACAATCTTTCACATTTATGTAAAACAATTGTCAACTTTTTATTTTTAATTTTTTAAGTTTGTGTGTTAGGAATTCCATAAGGGCTGACGTTTTCACGTACACAATGATGACGTACCCATTCTTTTGTCGGCTTTCGGTTTAGACGTTAGCGGAAATTGGCGAGATTGTGGGGCGTAAGACCGCGCCGTACAGGGATGTAATTGGCTAAAACGTAACGTGCTTCAGCACTAATTTCAGCACGTACGCAGAATCGTGCCGTCACTAAACTGTGATAATATCAAATGCGTCCTCGAGGAAAAAGTAGCAGAAGATTAACAAATAAAACAAAATACTCAGTCAGTAGGGATGTGTGCGTGTGGGATCTCCTGATGTTCAAAAGAAAGAATGAACATGGCGAGGAACTTGGAGCAGTACGATGTGATTTGAGTCATCAAACAAACCCTTGAAAGACGTTTTGAAGAAGGATCTCTTTGAGGGAATGGGAAATGAGGAGACAAAATTGGGAGTTTCTTTGCTTTTTCTTGTCTACGTTTCCTAAAGTCGACATTATCTGTACCAGACGGACCAGCTGCTGCCCACGCAAGTTTTGAAGCTTGTGTAGAAGGTGCTGGTGAAAGCGAGAAAGCACAGTACATGGCCAAAAGTATTAGGACACCAGCGCAAAGTTTGAGGTGGTACTAGATGAGAGAGGAGACCCAAACCTGTTCCAGCATGACTATGTACACAAAGCCAGCTCCATGAAGATCAGCTTTCCACGGGGTTGGAAGATGTAGAAGATCTCCTGCTATAGAGCGCCAAGTCTATTAGGATGAATGTTTCATGTTTGACTGCACCACAGGCCTCCTCATTTCCTCACCCACTTCAGTAACTAACTTTACTTCAAAGTTCTCCACATCTTCCCAGAAGAGTGGGAATCATTATAGCTGCAAATCAGACTGAATGCGGAACGAGATGTTCAGATAGAAGAACAATTCCAATCTTCCGCTCGGGTGTCCGCATACTTTTGAGTAATGTGTGGGATGAAGGAAATCTGATTGTTTTTACTGTAACACGGATTCCAAACCGCGTGAATCAGTTCTGTGTACAGGAGAGCAGTTCAGTTCAGCGAGCACTGAGCACTGAGCACTTCCTGGTCCACTGGTGGAGTCGTTAAACAGAGCTGCTTTTCTGTTACAGTTCTGTAGGACGATCCTGAGCATTTTCACTTCGAAACATCACGAACGTTTCTTTGTGACAGAGTTGCTACGGTTACGTCACGCCGTATGAAGTCACGCAGCGAACCTCGTGTCATTTTGTGCCTTTAAGCCTCAGAGATCGCTTTCATACCGTCTTTTCTTACACACACACATTAGTGACGGGGTACACACACACATCAGTGACGGTGTGTGTGTGTGTGTGTGTGTGTGACGGCTACAGTGTTCTCCCTCAGCAGATGAAGGGGGAGGGGTTTATAATAAGACTGTTGTGTGGTTGTGAGTGACGCTGTGTGTGTTACTGTACAGAGATGTTCAGTGTTTAGAGGCCTCAGTCCAGCTGCTGCTCCTGACATCTGTCCATTTCTCTTTCTTTCTGTCTTTCTTTTGTCTTTTCTTTCTTTCTTTTTTTACTTCTTTCTTTCTTTCTCTTTTTTTTTTTTCCACTCTCTCTAATTTTATTATTTTTGGTTTTATTTATTTATCTATTTATTTTCGTTTTTTTTTTTTTTTTTCTTAATTTCTTTTTCTTTCATTCTTTTTGTTTTTAGCTTCCTTAATTTTTTATTTGTACTTTTTGTTTTTCTGGTATTTCTTTTTTTTTTCCCCTTTTCTTTCTCCTAATTTTATTTTCTATTCCTGTTGTTACTTTACTTACTTTAAATCAGAGAAAAAAGCTGATTTCGTGTGTGTGTGTGTGTGTGTGTGTGTGTGTGTGTGTGTGTGTGTGTGTGTGTGTGTGTGTGTGTGTGTGTGTGGGACAAGCTGTAGTACCATGAAGAGCAGAATGAGCTATGACTGTTCATGATAAAAGTATAAGGGGCAGATGTGTACAGATGTGTACAGATGGGAGGTGTGTTCCTAACCGAAGCTCTAAAGCTGTAGGGAATCTCCAGGCCGCTTCTCCCTCAGGAGGAAATGCTGGAATTTGGTTGTTTTTTCCTAAACGCTTCATTAATAGCAGAATTGTACGTCAGTCCTAGACAATGCATTCTGGGTAAATTAGTCAGAGGAATAGCTGTTCCACAGTAGCGGTTCCACGTCGTGATTTTGAAGCTATTGGATTGACGTGTAGGTTTGATTGAACTCTTATGGCTTATAATAAACAAGTGGAACGTATTCGTAAGCATGACGGAAAAAGTGCAACTCGACATTCTATACGGCTGAGCGGCATGTTCTAAAAACACGTGGCTGAGTTTAGCCACAAATACACAGATTTTCTCGGTTTGGGTTTGATTTTCAGTCTCCTCGAGACTTGATAAAGGAAGTAGTAGACTTGGCTGGCTTTGATTTTGGTGCTTATTAGCTATATGTAGCTATTTGACAGGCCACGCCCATCAAGTTTTCGAAATACTTGATACGAAGCTAGTACCGAGGTGAATACGTGATGTAAATCAATCAATAATTATTTTTTTTTTTTTGACAGGCCACGCCCACTAATAATCAAATCTCGTTACGCTCCGGTGAGTGCATGTGGCTATTAGAACAATCTCACTTTGCGAACCAATTAGCAGAGATTGTCATCCTCTGGACGGTGTTAATCACTTTGGGGTTTTTTTTGGTTTTGCTAATCCGATCTCAGGACAGAATCTAATACGGAGCCAAGTATTAAGCACGCAAGTCAAAAAGCGATATTTATTTTGTGCTTTGTAGCTATTAATAGCTACTAAACAGGCCACGCCCACAGAGTATTAATGACTGTTATATTGTAGCGATTGTACATGGCTAGCAATTAACTGATTTTGCTGGTATTAAGCAATTTACGTAACATGTTACAAACTTACATTTTTATTTATTTTATTATTAGCTACTAAACAGGCCACGCCCATAAAATAGCAGGGGTCATTCTTTTTCGTAAAGTTAACTAGTGACACACCCTTAATTCTCAAGCATGTAAAACGTGAAGAATTTGTTTTTGTTGAACAGGCCACGCCCCCAATTAACAAGATCGTTAACATCTTTGGAGCGTATTTTTGCTAAAAGATATCTCGTTTTAATCTAATCTGATTCAAGAATCTTAAATGGACAGGCCACGCCCACTATCTCTACAAATGACTAATCACTTACCTGTGTGAACGTAGCTAGCTAGCTTGGGGTTAGCGTCGTAGCACATGGCGGGAGATACACCGAGCGCTAATGCTGTTACAACTCCGAGTGACCTTTTAATAACCCCACATGTACAGATCTTTAATTACGGACGACGTGTTCAAGCGTTTACACAGAAACATGTTCAGATCTGATCTTATTTATCGTGTGTGTGTTGAGGTTTAATTTAAACCATTTCATATTAATGGTGCTGCTGCTGCTGATGATGATGATGATGATGATTTTGCCTTCAGCACTAGTACATGCAGAAAGAATCAGTGGATCTGAATATCTTTTATACCGCGTTCACCAGAACCTGGGCGTAAAATCGAAGCGTGTTCATGCAGCCTAGCGAGTAGGAATGAAAAATGTCATGTTTTTCTTTTTTTTTTCCTTTTTCTTTTTTTTTTTATGTAAGTGCTTTAAATTCACAATAAATCAGTTTTTAAAACAACGAGTGGAGAAAAGCCCTTGTCTTTGTTTCTTTTTGACTGACTATCATTTATTCACCTGAATTGGATCTTTAACGAGATGCTGATTTTTTTTTATTTTTAGTAATTAATGCATCTCAATTTTTTTAATTATTTTTTTAATTTTTTGAAAAAAAATATATATTTTTTTTAAACAAAAAAATATATTTTTTTTTTAAAGAGCCAGCTAAAAGGAAACGAGACTGGAGCACAAAATAATCTTTAATCATTTTAGTCTTTTTATTTTTTTAATTTTTTGAAAAAAAATATATTTTTTTTTAAACAAAAAAATATATTTTTTTTTTAAAGAGCCAGCTAAAAGGAAACGAGACTGGAGCACAAAATAATCTTTAATCATTTTAGTCTTTTTTAAAAAAAAAAAGGTTAAAGAGTTTATTAGTGTTATTACATAATTATAGCTTTTTTCTCTCAAAATTTGATAGTTACATTAATGCATTACTACATGTAAATAATTATTTAGTCCCTAATTACAGTGTTTATAAAGGTTGTTCGATAGTTTTGGTCAATGCCCCGAGTTTGGATCTAAGTGCAGTTTAATAAAAAGCTTATTACAAAAATATTACTGCGAACATTTATAAACATAAATTATACCTTCATTTATTTGTTTTTATTTTTTTTTTTTTCATGTTGATACTAATAATTCATTACTGTAAAATATTTGTAATTTTATAACACTATTTATTTATTTACTACATAAATGGATCCACTTTTAATTTCATCCATTCATTTACAACATACAGTCAAAAGTATTGGGACACTTTTTTTTTTTTCTTTTCTTTTCTTTTTTTTTTCCACCAATTTCGCATCTTCTTCAAACTGTTACCACAAAGTTGGATGCAGGAGCATGACATTTTGCCTTTACTTGAACTAGGAGACCCAAACCAGTTCCAGCAATGACGATGCAAACCCTGTGCACAAAACCAGCTCCATGAAGATCCACTTTCCATGTGTTTGTGTGGAAGCTCTCCTGCTGTAGAGCTCTACACCATATCGTACATCTTTAGGATGAATGTGAACACTGACTGCACCTCAGGCCTCCTCAGCTTCTCGCTTAAATCGAAAGGAGCTCATCACACACACACACACACACACCTCAGATTTTAGATACATTTTCATACGCAGAAACAGAATTGTGTTTTTTTTTTTTTTTTTTTTTTCTTCCTGGATTGAGATGCAGCTCTGAGAGTTAAAGCTCTTCTGCTCTCTTTCTCTGTCTCAGGATCTCAGGCGGGTTTTGGCACTCCCTTTGCCTCAAGCATGGGCACTAGTATGGGCTCCAGCAGCCTTGGAGGTACCCGCAGTTTTACACACACACACACACACACACACACACACACACACACACTGGCCTGTCCGCTTTCAGCATCCTTCTGCTCTGAGCTGCACGACGCTTTCTGAAATACCATTTTATATCTCAGTAGTGAACAACCTGCTTTTCTTCTTCCTCCTCCTCCTTCTTTCTACTCATTTATAATCTATTTATAAGCTTGGTGTGAGAGAGAGAGAGAGAGAGAGAGAGATCTGAGCCTTTGGGTTTTTTTTTTTTTTCGGTAACGAATGGCTCTGTGTCTCGGCAGCTTTCGGTAGCGGCCCGGCGTTCGGCGCCTCGGCGACTGGAGGCTCATCGTTCGCTTTTTCCGCTAACAAGCCGTCCGGAGGGAGCTTGAGTGCAGGTGTGTGTCGTAGCACCCTCCTCTCTCTTTTTTTTTTTTTTTTTTTTTTTTTTTTTTTCTCTTACACCATCCATCACTAACCGTCTATCACTCCCTCAGTCTCCTCTTTTACCTGCTGTTTATGGAAAACTGACACGGTTTTATACATCTGATTTGTTCTGCGGTTTATTTTCTGCGTTCTCGAGCAAAAATTGGTATTTTGAACAAACCGGTCGAGTGGCTTCAATCAGCGATATCTGAATAAAGTCATGAAGCTCAAGGTTTCCTCATCAAGGGCTTTTAGGTTTTAATTCTCATTAATTAATATAAATATTCCAGGTTTTGCATGTGTGTGGAATCTGAGCAGGCTGAACCCTGCAACAATCCTGGAACTAAAAATATTTATTTATTTTATTTTTTTTATAAAATAAAATCACAGGAAGTGTGCAAGATATTTATTAGTTTGGCGTTCGCTGTACTATTAATTCAATTGCATTAAAATTTATTTTGCTATAAAATTAAACATTAGCTATAAAACACAAATGCAAAAGTCTCAAAGTCGTTCTTGTGGACCTTCTCGATCTCTGCGCAGTGAAAAGTAGTTCCTGTGGGTTTTTCAATGTTCTGGTTGTACAAATAGAGATTGAGGTTTTATTCATATATATAATGTGTGCGTGTGTGTGTGTGTGTGTGTGTGTGTGTGTGTGTGTGTGTGTGTTCTCTCTCTCAGGGTTTGGAAGTTCCAACACCTCAGGCTTTAACTTCAGTAACCCAGGAATCAACGCGTCGGCCGGACTGACCTTCGGCGTGAACACGGCTCAGAGCGCCGGCTTCGGCACCGGAGTCCTGCAGCTGAAAAAACCTCCAGCGGGCAACAAGAGGGGCAAAAGATAGAACAGCAGGGCAGATATTCACTAAAGGGAAATACATATTTCAGGCCACAGGGAAGGGGGGGGTAGTGAAAGGGTTCTGTATTTGTGATGGATGTCCTCTGTGTGTGTGTGTGTGTGTGTGTGTGTGTGTGTGTGTGTGTGTGTGTGTGTGTGTGTGTGTGTGTGTGTGTTTTCCAAGTGTTCATCATCACGGATATTAAGTATTTGAGATATCAAATATTTGAGCACAGACATGTGATTAGTCCTGTTTCTTGTCCTGGTCTGTTCTAATAAGTGTTAAACGTTGTTTTGTGGCCCTGATTTCTCTTAATGTTTTGAATTTGTTTTTTTCTTCTCAAATGTACCAAATTGTTTTTCCATAAAAAAAAACTTTATTAATAAAAATTACAATTATTTCTTCAATGTGTTTTGTTTTCTCGGGGCGAAGATTAAAGATCGGTTTCTGGCCGAGACAAATCAGGTACAGCTGAGGTACAAATAAACTCATTTATGAGCAGGATTTATTATGAAAAAATTGCAAAATAAATATTTTCAACTGAGTCTTTTAATGAATAAAAGTAAACCTGGACAAAAACACAGGACGTGGTGATGAAGGTGGCTGAAGAATTAAAGATGCTGAGATTCTCTTCAGGGATGATTAGGATGAACATCACTCATGTTTATTATATTTGGGTGCACAGGTAGGACGTTTTGGCAACCAGGTGAGAGAGGAGCGATTGAGATGGTTTGATGTGTAGAGAAGGAGCATCAGTCGAGGAATTCTGAGGATGGAGGAAAAGAGATTTATGGATGTGCTGATGGAAGACATGCAGGTTGATACAGAGTCGGATGAACACTAACGAGAGCGGCTGAAAGGAGATTTATCGAATAGAAGTTTAATTTGACCCTAAAACTAATTTTATTTCGTTTTCCTGGCTGTAGCTTTAATCAGCATGTTTATACAGTACACGTGAATCGACTCTATATATCGGATCTGGAAGATTCGACTCAAAGATCCGACTCACTCTATGCGACTCCCCCCTCCCCCCTCCACTTCTTCTCACCCTCCCTGTAGTGTGTACGGTGGAAATTAAAGATGGCGCCTTCCCACGTCCTCAGATGCTGTCAGCGGGGTCTGGCTTGGATACCGGTTATATTTATCGCTTTAGTCGTGTGCTGGTCGTATTATGCCTACGTTGTGGAGTTGTGTGTGTGTAAGTACACTTTGTTTTGACTCCAACGTTGCTGTTTTTATCAGAAAATTAGCGTCAAAAGCTAAAGAGATGTGAAGGGAGGAAGAAAGGAAGTGGCCGTTCTCTCCCTCAGCCGCTTCATCCCTCTCACTCCTCCGTGTCAGTCCTTAAACTTTAAACCGAACACATGTTTCACTGATTTTGTGAATAAAACATGATTTTTATATACATTTCTGTTATACCGCATTTTAACTCCAAAATCTGTGCACTAACTAGCCTGCTAGCAACACCACCCGATTCCTCGCCTAGATACCGGCAAAGAAACAGCAACAGAATGATCACTTTTATTTTTATTTGTTGGTCATTTCGGATGATGTGGTGGTTATTTAGTTAGTATTATTATAATTCTTTTCATTTGATTGTAAACACCTATTTATAATGCCTAATTAAGAAGACATTGAACAGTTAACTAGATAACTAACTAGTTAAACTAGTTCTCCGGAGTTTAGGAGGGAATTCAGGCTCGACTGTCAGTCTGTTAAAACCAAAAGGAGATAAAACATTTAGAATTGATCATCAGTTTTATTTCCAGAATCGTCAGAAGCTTTGGAGCAACTTGACCTGTTTAGTTGCCCACCTGTAGCCCACCTGTTGCCCACCTGTAGCCCACCTGTTGCCCACCTGTAGCCCACCTGTAGCCCACCTGTAGCCCACCATCTTCCCAGAGGAGTGGAGTTTATTATTATAAACAGCAAATCAGGACTAAACATGGAAAGGAAATGTTTATAAAACATCCCAAAGCAATCTTTTGCTCAGGTGTCCATGAGCCCCTGTGGTGTTTATAGAGCTGAAGAAATGCCCTGAATTAAAGACCGGTGTGTTTGACGCCAAAAAATTGTTTTGTGAAATAACTAATGTTTGTTTTGTCTTTTCTGCAGTCACTGTGCCGAGTCTGGGAGAAAAAGGTGAGCAGTCTCAATGGGATGAGTCGGAATTGTGTGTGTGTGTGTGTGTGTGTGTGTGTGTGTGTGTGTGTGTGTGTGTGTGTGTGTCGGCTTGTGTTTGTGCTGATGCGAGTTTTTAAGCTCGTCTCTGATGGATCGTCCAGTCCATTCCTGATTTGTCTGCAACTTATTTTTTTTTTTTTTTGGCTTTCTTTCTTTCTCACAGTCATCTACTTGGTGGTTTTTCACCTCTTCTTCATCCTGTTTGTTTGGTCTTATTGGAAGACCATCTTCACCAAACCAGCAAATCCATCCAAAGAGGTGAGATCAATGAAAAGATGACCGTGGTGCCGGCATCGAGGTCAAGAAACACGAAATTAAGATTTACAACCTGAGAGAAATTCTGACTAATCCTATTATTTTCTGATTAACTTCGAGCCAATCCTGTTCACCTTCTATAGCATTCTGACCAATCACATCATTTTCTGATTATTCCTGAAGAACTGTTGATTGTTTCTGATTAAATCCTCGCAGATCTCATTTATTTCTTCAGAGATTTGGACTAATCCTGTTTATCTCTCTCGTGCTTGATTAATTTGGTGGTGTGTGTGTGTGTGTGTGTGTGTGTGTGTGTGTGTGTGGAGTAGTTCTGTTTACCCAAAGCTGAGAAGGAGCTTTATGAGAGAGAAGAACGCCCAGAGACTCAGCAGGAGATCCTGAAGCGAGTTGCGAGCAGCCTGCCGCTGTACACACGCACTGGTGCTGGAGGTGAGCCAATCACTCCATCCATCCCTCTCTCTGTCCCTCTCGACATCCCTCTTTCTATCTGTCCCTCTCTCCGTCCATTTCTCCATACATATCTCCATACCTCTCTCCGTCCATCCATCTCTCCTATCTACCGCTCTCCCCTCCTCTCCATCCATCCACCTCTCCTATCTACCGCTCTCCCCTCCTCTCCATCCATCCACCTCTCCTATCTACCGTTCAAGTTTATTTATTTATTTAGCACTTTTCACAGTGGACGTTGTCTCAAAGCAGCTTTACATAAGAAGAGTATAAGAATTAAAGAACTATATCTTTTTAAAATCCGTCCGCCTCTCCCCATCTACTCCTCCCCTTCTCTCCATCCATCCATCTATCTCTCTAACCATTCCTCCATCCATCCCTCTCTTCACAATCTGATAATATTGATGATATTAATAATAATAATAATAATGATGATTGATTACCCTCTGTGTCCAGCTATTCGTTACTGTGACCGCTGCCAGGTGATCAAACCCGACCGGTGCCACCACTGTTCCGCCTGTGACATGTGAGCGAACACCCTGACTCTGCACATTCCTCAAGTGTCAAAACATCGCACACACACACACACACAGAAACACGCACACACACAGAAACACGCACACACACAGTAGACAGTATAATATTTGTAAAATTCTGTACCTTTATAGGAAAGCAATCAACATCTGGGGGGGTGATTATTAATAATCAGTATTGGGTGTGATGATATTCAGGTTCACGATATTTATGCTATAAATATATAACAGTCATTTTGGTGTGTAACAGGTGCGTGTTGAAGATGGATCATCACTGCCCGTGGTGAGTGAATTCTATTCCTAAAGCACGTTTTACACACACACACACACACACACACACACACACACACGGTGTAAGTTTCTAACCCTGCAACGTTTCCTATTTTTTTTCCCCATAACAGGGTGAACAACTGTGTAGGTTTCTCTAATTACAAGTTCTTCATCCTGTTCCTGGCCTACTCGCTGCTCTACTGCATGTTCATCGCTGCCACAGTGCTGCAGTACTTCATCAAGTTCTGGACAGTGAGTTATCACTCTGTTACTTATCACATGCTCTTTTCTGTTGGAAAAGCGTTTATCACCTGTTACAGTGCACCTGCGCAGGTGTGACAAAACATGTAGTGATTTTTGAATGACGGACCTGCAAATAAATACAAAAATGTTACATTTAAAATAAAAATAGTAACAATGTTTAAAGTCGAATTACTTTAATGTTTCTTTATAATATATTGTACATTTTTTAAATCTTTTATATGTAATTAATTTATTTTATGTATCAATTCTAAATCGTCTATTCTTAAATTCTAAAAACTAATTTTTTTAACAGTTCCATTTTTTTTTATATAAACAAATACAAAGGTTGTAAATAAAAAAGAAATCAAAAGTACATAGAAGTAAAAAGGGACACGTTAATCCGTATGCACGTTAAACCTTTAAATCGCCGTATTACACCTCTTTACCGTGTGCTTTACTCTTCCTCCATCCCTCCCTCTATCCCTCCATCCTTCTATCTCTTACCCCCTTATGTCTATCTCTCTTTTCCTCCCTCCACACCCCCTCCCCTATTCTCTCCCTCACTTTAGACTCCTCTTTCCCTCACTCTCCACTCCACACTCACTCTCTCTCTCTCTCTCTCTCTCTCTCTCTCTCTCTCTCACACACTCACTCTCTCTCTTTCTCACTCTTCCCCTTCTCCCTCTCTCCTCATGTCTAACAGTCTGTCTCTGTTTGCACTAAGCTTTGCCGGAGGAAATCAGCAGAGAATTGTCCGAAGGTAATCAGCGGTGTTGGTGTTATGTTGGTTGTTGTGTTCACACCGGCATGGAAACGATAAATAAATAAATACCATTTCATTTATCATTTCCTGTAAAAATCTGAGTGTTTATCCGTTAGGGTCGCATGATAAATCACGTGTTTGTGTAAACCTGAGGCTTTTTCCCTGCATCAGATTCCTCCTGCTGTATGTTTTATCACATGTTCATTACATGGAGTTAAAAGCATTAACTTTTTATCTCTCTCTCTCTCTCTCTCTCTCTCTCAGAGCGAGCTGCCCGACTCTCACGCCAAATTCCACGTCTTGTTTCTTTTTTTTGTGGCAGCGATGTTCTGCATCAGCATCCTCTCTCTCTTCACTTACCACCTGTGGCTCGTAGGAAAGAACAGATCCACGATAGGTAACACACTCGCACACCACCTTCACCTTCATCTCTGTTCATCTCTACTTCCATCCTTGCTTCACCTCCACCTTGATATCTATCTCCACTTTAACCTCCACTTCCACCCTATTTCCACCTTCACTGCTCTGTGGGTCCTCCTGACTCCATGGTTGCGTTTAATAGAGTTTAATACAGAAACCTCTACATGTGACCCTCATCTCCTACATTCTCTCGTTCCTTCAGAGGCTTTCCGAGCACCTGTCTTCAGGAACGGCCCAGATAAAAATGGGTTCTCTCTGGGATTCAGCAAGAACATCGCTCAGGTGTTCGGAGACCAGAAGAAGTTCTGGCTGCTGCCAGTGTTCACCAGGTAAACAAACACACACGCTCGGTTTAAGGAAATGTACAGCTTCTTTTCTCAGGACTTTAAGTTTGTTCTTTATTCTGTGCAGTCAGGGAGACGGTCTCACGTTTCCAACCCGGCTGGTGGCCACAGATCCGGAGCAACCAACAGAAACCATACATCCAGATCACCTGAGCCAAAGGTGAGGTGCAGTTCTCATTTTGACCACAGTGGCACTGTTTCACCACCATACAGGAGTCCAAAACTCTCCTCAAAGCAGTTTTCTGAAATGTTTGTTTGTGTGTGAGATCAAAGCCGAATAAATAGAATTCCACATGTTTCAAGTGTTAAAATTTCACTGTCATTATTATTATTATTATTATTATTATTATCATCACACTAAACCTCTACAAGTTTTAGGGTTTAATTATGATTTTCTTTCCCTTCCTGAAGTGTTGAGGGAGAACAGTGTGGTCCTCTCAGTGAGTCCCAGAAACATCTGCTCAATAATGACCTCCTGGACGATCACAAAGTTTTAGCAGCTGTAAAGTCTGGTGAGTTTCTCCAGGGAAGAAAAAAGAAAAAAAAAAAATCATTCACAGCGTGGGCATGAATTTTTTTTTTTTTTTTTTTTTTTTTTTTTTTTACAGATATATTTAAGAACTCGTTCATAAATTCTCGTTTTCTCTCCACAGATGAAAATGACACCATCACGGTTTCCATGGAGTGCGAGTCCTAGCCAGGTTAGCATCATTTCTCTTTGTATGTTAAGGAGGAGGTGGAGCCAGTGGAAAAGGGGGTGGAGTTTGTGAGACATAATTGACATGAGGTTGTCTTCTCTTTTTAGGGTTCGTCAATTAAAAAAAAAAACCTCCGGAGGAGAAACACAGCCATCAAACGTGATGCCTTAAACAACTCCATCACCTCTGCAGCAGCTCCCCGTCCTCGTGCGTGCTTGCGTCTGTTCGCTCGACGTCTAACGTTCAGAGAAATTCGCATCCTGATCTTTAATCTGTTTCTTTCCTCCTTCTTTTCCTTCTTCTTCTCCTTTCTCAAAGCAGTTGCGGGTTTTATCTCGGATTAACGGTGCAACTAATATCAAACCATTTGTTGTTTACCAGAAATAACAAGCACTACTATCACTGGGGGCGTCCGGGTTCCCCACCGGTGTCTGATCTGATGTTTACAAAGCCAGGACTGATCCTTCCTGATCCTTTCATCTTCTCCTTTTTTTCCGGATCGTGAACGTAGAAATGTTTCGATCCAGCTGTTGACTATTTTATTATTATTACTACCGCGATTAGCGGTTTGTTGCGTGTGAGGTCACATGATCGCACGAAGGATCACGTGTTTGGAATTCTGGATGAAATTAGGTTATAAATCTAATACATTTAACACATTAAACTTTTCATAACAATATTAAAGCAGACGCACTTTCGGGCGGAGAAGGTGGGAACGTTCGACCATTTTCAGGATCACGTGTATTTTAGTATTTTTATTTTAAATTTTTATTCTTTAACAGTGTTGATTACATTTCTGTGGTATTGATTATTCAAATCTTTTATTATATCGGTTTTTGTTATTATTGTAATGGAATCTCTAGTGTGAGTCATGGAATCATTTAATCATGGAATCTCCCAACATCTGAGTTCAGGGTCACGGAGACGCTCGCAGCGTTTTATCTCATTACCTGAGTTTATTTTTAGAAATATCACACTTAAAGCATTGAGTCATTTAAGAGTTGATTCTTGTTAATTTGACTCACTCTTGGAAAGAATTCCCAACATGTCCTGAAGGGATGGGAGGGTTTTTTTTCCACCCGGAATTCCAAAGAATCAGATTAGTTTTGAAGCCTGTTTACAGAACGCCAGTGAAGACGGCTGATAAAGGTGGTTTCTTTTTTTCTTTTCTTTTTTTTTTTACATTATATACAATTTTATACTTTTATTTATAAGAATTTCATGCAGCATCTAAAGACGTCTGATAGAATTGTGTGACTCCTACTTTGTGTGTACAGTTTGAGGAAGAAGAACATCATGTGGGTGGAAAAGTCAGGTGTCCCAGTACTTTTGGTGATGTGGTGTATTTTGGTTGCTCTTTATGTGGTCGAGTATCAGATCATGATCTGTTAGGACTTGCAGTCTTTCCTGAAAGTATTGGAACAGTGAAGCTTATTCTTTTTGTTTGTGTTTTTATCAGGTTGTTAGTTTAGCTGTGGTTTCTTCCTTTTTTTCCTCCTCCAGGACATTCCTGATTGTTCTTGTATTGGCTTTGCCCAAAGTTCATCCCTCGTTCTTCAGCTTTATTATGCCCTCTCCCTTAGACAGCTCTCTGGTCTATACTTTGCTGGAACCTTTTTGATCACCAAATGCACAGGTCTTTACTGGTGAAACCCAAAACTCCATCTAAGAACCAACATTCTGAGAAATGAACTGTTTATACACAACACACCTGGCGATGAAACGTGTCGGACACGTGTTCCACAACAGATGTTTTATCATTCTGGTTTCTGATCAGAACACAGAGAAAAACTGGTCTTGCTGTTTCAATACTTTTGATTTGGGGTGTATGTGGTGTGTAGAGGCTATAAGACATTAATTATAGCCTGCGTGTATAGCGAATAGAACACCTCCCCCTTCTGGTGACTCATGAATATTAATTATACACATGAATATTCATGCATATTTGCATATTAAGTATGAAATCGACAGCCCTGGTTATATTTGATAATAAAAAGCACAGTAATGCGATTTCCACCTCACTCTCAGATTCGTTTATGCTAAGTATTAACAAGTTTTCTTTTTTTTTTGCTAATTTTTACTTTTTCGTCGTAGTTTTTTTGTTGTTGTTGTTGTTTGTATGGAATCTGTTTGCTCATTCGTTTGCACTGTAATCGTTCTACACGCCACATAATATGCATCTTCTCCAGTATCGGTCTCCAAACGGCAGAAATAACATGCCGGAGAATAAAATTACTGCAAAAAATCCGTGAAAAAGAAACGTTTGTTTACGTTTATGAAGAAAAAGTTTTAACGTGAGATGATTCCATGCTTTTATGCCTCGTCTTATGAACCGGTTTGTTTTTATAAAAAAATATGTCTCGGATTTAACTTTTTTATTTTTTTATTTATATTAAGTTCCTTTGACCGAGTTTAGTCGTACGGCCGAGTGCAAAAGTTTGCGCACCTCTGATTTTTGTGTGTGGGGTTTTTATTTTCGATTCCTGGTATTCAGGGTCCTCCCACAAAAATATGTTATTGTGGTTTAGAGCGCATGTGGGAGATGTTTTTCCTGCTTCTGTGATTCATTTGTCTGGTCATATGTTTGAACTTTGCCTGATGTTTAAATCATTGTGTTTTATGGCTTTTGAGAGACACGTGCATGTTCCTTTTGTTTCTATGCATCTTCCAGCTTCTGAAGATTTCCTTTGCTGCCAAATTTATAGATATATATACATTACCAGATGTAAATCCTCCCTTAGCATGAACAACTTTACACACTAATTTCTCAGAAATGTCTTTCTTGTGATGTTCATCCCAGAGCAGTTCAGTAGGATGTTGGTGGGCAGGTGGTTCCATGATAGATTTCACTCCAGACGTCTGTCAGAACTCGGATGTACGCTTCGTCCTGTTGTTCGGTGAAGTCGGTTCCAAAGAGCCGCAGTCCAGACGGAACTGCCTGGTGTTGAAGTGTGGAATAGAAGCCATGATGGTTCACTTTTACCTTCTGGAAACCTCCATGTGTGGGTGAGGGAGTCTGATCATATCTTCTCCCCTGTTGTTCTTCTGGTTGACACACAAATGTGACTTCACCAAACTTCCATCATTTTGCTCATTCACTGTTTTTTGACTTGTATCTAAACGAAAGGAACATTTCCATGTGTCTCAAAACCACAGACTCTGTGTTTTCACATAAGAACAGCCCCAAACAGGACTTCAGCAGTTATTTTAAACACGGTTAGATTATTAATATTATTATTGTTATTGTAAGGCACTGATTCACTATTTGACAAAAACATGCAATTCGATTGTTTGGATTTTATTCGACTTCATCATTCTAGTAAATATTCTGTCCGTTACTGTAAAGTGTGGGGAGGGGGCGCGCTAACTTGTGCACTCGACTGTACAGACTTCGGTCATTCAAAACTGCTGAGTTTTCACCAAATAAAGGGCTGAACATCAGAGCTCCTGAAGGTTCCTCTGAGAGCTCGTACTCAAGCCTAGAAACACCAAGGACACCAAATCTTTTTCTTTTTTTCTTTTTTTTTTTCTTTTTGTTTTTTTTTTTAAGTAATTTTTTGCTGTATTTGTTTAGTATCAGTATCAGTGCTGTCAGTATCAGTACATTGTTGTTGAATTGTTCTTTGATATACAAAGTGCAGCTGTGTTCTGAAAGGGTGTGTGTGTGTGTGTGTGTGTGAGATCAGTACGGTATGTCGAGTTGTTCTTGAAGAAATGCAGAATGTGATGAATAACAGAATCCTGCGTTCACGCTGACGAACGGCAGAAGCATTTTGGGGTTTTTTTTGGTGTTTTGTTTTTTTCTGCTAGAAGGAGCCATGTTTTCTTCTCGATTCTATGCACGTAGGGTCGGACACCAAGCGGTAAAATCTGGACCGATTCCTCGGACCGGTCCTGTGTTGCGCTCCTGCGTTTGTGGTTCTGAAGTTTTGTCGGTTCCCCACACAATACTTTCATCTCGCAATTACGTTCATTAAATACACAAAACAGGAGGGAAAAGTCTTATAACCCCGATTCTTTATCGTATCACATAAAACGTGTTCAGTGACTGTCGGTGCTTCGGGTCACTCGTTTGGCATCACCGTGACGAGCGACAGATTGCGACTGTGACACAGTGTTCTGAGCGTACAGTGACGAGTACACACACCTAGAAACGCACAACACAAACACTCAGCAGCAGCGATTTACAGAGAGATTTCAGTCCGAGCTCGGAATGTTCAACACTACAGTCTGATGTGGTATTTTTTTTATCACAATATATAGAAATAAATCATATACAAAATGAAGTGTAATGTTTTATTGATGGATTTTCAGCACCAGGACTCGTCTGGAACCACTTCCAGCCGTCTTTTCCTTTATTTGATTTTATTCTGTATTTATTTTTTGTTTGCAGATTTCGTTTATTTTGTTTTATTCTCCTCCTTCACTCACAGCAGTGTGTGTGTGTGTGTGTGTGTGTGTGTGTGTTTCACACCTTTTAGAAGCCATTCTGTATCTCACTTATGAATTTTTCAGCTTTTTTTTTTTTCCTTTCTTTAAATTTTTTTGTACATTTTTTTTATTATTATTATTAAAGGAAAAACCATCCGAGGTTTAGAGCAGATTCTGTTTCACCTTTTCGTTTTGTTCGTTTCTGTTTTCAGAAAAACATGGAAATGACTGTAAAATGTTGATCTCGCGTCTATTTTTCACTCTAATTCATTGGAATCTTGATATTTTGTGAATGATGATGTAATTGCTTATTCTGTGAACACGACTAAAAATAAACATGCTTTTATATATATAAACAAAAAAAAGTGACTGTTTCTCTCTGCCTGCATGTATAAATACTATGGACAAAAGTTTGTGGACACCTAGACATAAGCTTATGCTGTTATAATAAACATCTGGGGAGATGTTCCTCTGGATTTTGTGGAGATCCAAGGTTGTGTGAGTAAAGTCAGGTAGTGATGAAGGTGAGAAGGTCTGAGGTGCAGTCAGGCAATAGGGCTGGAGCTCTACAGCAGGAGATCCAACTTCTTTATAGCAGATCTTCATTGAGCTGACTTCAGGAGCATGGTCATGCTGGAACAGGTTTGGATCTCCTAGTTCAAGTGAAGGGAAAATGTCCTGCTCCTACAGGGAAATACATGCTAGACAATTGTGTGCATTCCAACAGTGTAGACCGAGTCCCTGAACTCTGCTCAGTTCGTTTCCACGCAGGTCTTTGAACTCCTCGTTACACATCAGGAGTGAAGAATGTCAAATAGACTCTTAGTTTCACCTTCATCTGGATTTTTAACTCTTTGTTGGTTCTTCTCCACACATTCATCTCCGAAACTTTAATTCATCAATCATCGTTTACTAAACCGTGTGTGTGTGTGTGTGTGTGTGTGTGTGTGTGTGAGTGTGAGAACAGCTTAAGCGTCTGTTCAAATTATTTCAATTAGTAAAAATATTTAAATGATAAAAATATATAGAAAAAATGAATGGACAGACATTTAAATTCTATACATAATTCTATACATCTTGCACTGTGTGTGTGTGTGTGTGTGTGTGAGAAATTTTGAAAACAAATTGCATAAATTATCTTTTTGTTAAAAGTCGTTTAATTGTAGTTCATTATTTCACTGTTTAAACTGTTTTATGTATTTTAGTTTTTATTATGAATTATTAATATTATTATAATTTATATTTAAATATTATAATATATAATATAACCCACAAATATATATCTTTGGTTTCTTAGCGGAACGTAACTGCAGTGTGATGGAAGGAGCTGTAACGCTGAGGCAGTGGAGCAGAAAGATGAATGTGTTTGATATGAATGAAGAGAACATCGAGTCAGTAATGAAGAACATCAGAAGATCAGCTGAAACATGAAGCTCTAGAGAACTTTTACACACGATCTACTGTAGAATCGTGTCCTGACTCGTGGTCCTGAGAACGCCGTGTTCAGCGTTCTGTTCGAGCAGATGATCTGATAAGCAGAAAAGACTTCTTGCATGACGTCTGTATTTGGGCTGCGTTCACACTGATGTACAGGTTTTTTTTCTGATGTGTTGAAGAAGCTGGTGGTTGTGTGTCACTGGTGTCACAGCGGCCGATCCTGTTCTTATTGTTAGTACAGTTACAGTGATGTTTCATAGTAGAAGAATAGAAGCTTCTTTTGCTGTAATTAATGAGAATCCAGAAGGCAGCAGCAGTAAAGTCTCACACTCTGAGACGCAGAAGTCCAGAGCTCCAGTGAGACCGCAAGCTTGAGATGGTTGATTTCCACGTTAAAGTGAAAACTGAAGCTTCTGGAACGCAATAGGTTTTTAAAGTGTACAGATAATCAGAGGTGAGAGCTGCATGCAATAAACTACTAAAGCGCTGCTGCATCAGTAAAGCAGGTAATTGTGGTGATTGGGGAAAAAGTGTTCGGCTGCTCCCATTAGGGGTCTCCACAGCAGATCATCCGTCTCCATTACCCACCCTGTCTTCTACATCTGCCTCCTTCAACGTCTTCTCTCACCACATCCATAAACCTCCTCCTTGTTCTTCCTCTTTTCCTCCTTCTTGGTGGCTCCATCCTGGAAAGTGCAAACCAAATTATATAAATAGTCATTTTGCTGAGAAGCAGCAGGTGATATGAAGATCATGATTTGTTTTCTCACAACAGACACAAATTAGCACCATGTTGTAATTTATGCGAGTCGCATCATGAAATAAAGCTTGCGTTTATAAATGCAGGGGGAAATTAACTAAAATGACAATCAAGAAGCTACATTTTTTAGTTTTGAGTTCTGTTTCAGCAGAAAGACTCGTTTTGGGAAAGTTCAGCTCATCAAGGATGCGAACACAAAACGATTCGGCTCTTATAATCGGCTCTTTTGGTTCAATGTTAAGAACCGACTCCCATATAAGAGCCGTTTTTTTTTTTTTTTTTTTTTTTTGGTTAAAAAAAAAAAGAAAAAGAAAGAAAGATGCATTTCTATTACCCTTGCAATGCAATCCAATTAAATAGTTTGTTGTTAGTTTGTTTTTTAAGAAAAAGGGCAACATCCGAACTCTTGACTCTTTGCTGTGTAAATGATTCAACCAGATATTATGATTCTTTATAACTATCTAACTCCAAATAATGTTGTTATTGTTCAATTGTTTGTTTCTAAAGTAGATTAGGCTCAGATGAGAGATTTTCTGTGATGATAGTGATCATATTCACAAACCTACAGAATAAAAGGGCAATGAGTCATTTCGTGGTTGAAAGAGTCGACTCATTTTGGTGAGTCAAATTATGTGGCTGACTGAAAAGAAATGTTTTTTTTAACAAATAAAATAAAAAATAACTACCAAAAAGTGTTCAAAAGCAAATAAAACCTTTTACTTGACATAATTATGCATTAGGATTTAAGATATTTTTTGAGACAGATCCAAATCTTCATCATGAATCCTCATCAGCTGCCTGAGGAACACCACGTTGATCTTCTTCCAAGTAAAAAAAAATTACATGCAATCAATCTTTATTCTTGAGGCATCATCTAAAATGCATGTATTCTGTCTATGTTTTGCATCAGTCCCATAAAATTATATAGAAGGATTTTTTAATGAATATTTATACATTTGGTGTCCAACTGATGAGGATGAGTTATTTTTTTGAGTCTGGTTCCTCATGAGGTTTCTTCCTCATACCATCTCAGAGTTTTTCCCTTCATTATAAGAAATAGACTTTTAAGGAACAAACTTATAGGCATTAAACTTTTACATTCCAAGTTTACAACCTCGTTATCTTTCTAAATCTGCTTTGAGAAAAGGTCTGTTGTTAAAAGTTCCACAAATTTTATTTATTTATTTATTTATTTTTTTGTTATTGTCGTTTCATTCTTGCCCCCCTTTTTTTTTTTGGTCTCTGTTTTATTCATGCAGATTCCATCACATGACCACTGAAGCGCTTTAATTCCCGTCTCTGTGTCTCTATGGAGTTGCTCCATGTGATGCAGGATTCCACGAGTGAAACGGGGCCTCCAGCGTTCCTGAGACCTGACTTCCACACCACCACCTCCACCAGCTCCATCACCACCTCCACCACCTCCACCAGCTCCACCATCACCCCACCCCCACCAGCAGCCCCTGCAGGAGGCAACTAGGAGTTTTTTGGGGTTTTTTTAGTTCTAATGGATTGTTCATGTAAAACATTCCTCTAAGGTCCTCTAAGTGCGTTGGAGCGCGCGCAGGGGCGGGACTGTGCAGGAGGGAGAGTTGGGATATAACCGCATGGGGTTTTGTTCATCTTCAGTGGATTTTGGACCGAATTCGAGTTTCTTCTTTCTGCTCCGTGCGGCTTTCATCTGCTTCTCGTCCTGATCTGCGTGTAGAAGCGGAGTGAGAGTGAAGCGCTACTGAGGAGCAGGATGGACGGAACCAACCGAACCAAACCGGAATGCATGGAAGAGCCGCCTCTGGCCATCAATGTCATTTTACGTAAGTGTTTATTTGGGTTCCACAAAAAAGTAAATGATCATGAAAGTGTGTGAGTGTGTGTGTGTGTGTGTGTGTGTGTGTGTTTGCGCGCGCAGTAAAAACATTTCCTAAACATGTAAATTTTTTCACTTGTATTTTATTTTTTGTTTTATTTTTGTTCAGAATTTTTTTTGGCGGCAATTCGCCTTAAAGCAGAAAAGATCCAATCAATCATTAAAAAAAAAAAAAAAAAAAAAAAAAAAATCTTTTTAATAAAAAAAACATAAAAAATTAACCATAACAAGAAATTCATTTATTTTTCTATCTATTAATTTATTTATTAATTTCTGTCATTTCCTTTGAGGATCAATATATCATAAATCTGTCTGTCTGTCTGTCTGTCTGTCTGTCTGTCCGTCCTTGTGTCTGTCTGTCTGTCTGTCCTTGTGTCTGTCTGTCTGTCTTACTGTCTGTCTGTCTGTCTGTCCTTGTGTCTGTCTGTCAGTCCGTCCTTGTGTCTGTCTGTCTGTGTGTCTGTCTATCCGTCTGTCTGTCTGTCTGTCCATTAGAAATTAATTAATGATCATTTTGCTCATATCTCTCATAAATATTTATTCATTTTTATCTCTCAGTATTATTCAATTCTAAACCAAATTTATTTTTTTTATTCTGATTTTGTTGCAGTTTCTCAAATCCTATTAAATACTCTATACGAACAAAAGTATGTGCACCCCTTGACCATCACACCATATGTGCCTTCCTTTAAACTGTTACCACTGTTAAGTTGGAAGCTCACAGCTGTATCAAACAACAGTGTGTGTGTGTGGTGTGTGTGTGTGTGTGTGTGTGTGTGTGTGTGTTTGTGTGTTTGAAAGAGAGAGAGAGAGAGAGAGAGAGAGAGAGGCAGGCCTTGTATGTCCTGTTCTAAAATCAGATGAGTCCAAATTGGACATTTTTGTCTCTACCAGCAGAACTTCACCGTACAACATGAGGATGAGCCGAAGCGTACGTCTGAGTTCTGTCAGCGTTCTTTAGAAAGAAAACACTCGTCGGCCTTGTATGTCCTGTTCTGAGTTCAGATGAGTCCAAATTGGACATTTTTGTCTCTACCAGCAGAACTTCACCGTACAACATGAGGATGAGCCGAAGCGTACGTCTGAGTTCTTTCAGCGTTCTTTAGAAAGAAAACACTCGTCTGTTGTGATATCTATCATGGAAACGACCTGCTCAGTCACCGCGCCTAAATCCTGTTCAACTGCTCTGAGATGAACCGGATCGTAAGGAACTAGTGGACTCCTGAAGAACATCTTTGGAGAGTTTTACAAGAAGCACAGCAAAGTGTTTCAGTTGAATGTTTGGAGAAACGAGGTGTTGGGATGGAGAGAGTGTGAAGGTGTTCTTCAGGCTTGGGAAGGATTTTCCAATGAAAATTAAGATGAAAATAAAAATCTGGACATTTATGTGTTTGTTGGGTCGAAGTAAATTTCCACGCCGTTTCAGTTTGGGAACATACACGTGTCTCTCAAACACCATAAAACACTGTGTTTACATCAAACACGATGCAACATGTCTCTCTGAGAAACGGACAGATTCGTCTCGCCTCATCTCACACCACTTTAAAAACGTTTCACATTTCTCGATACCCATCAGCATGAAGAGCACTGCATCCAGATATCTGTTTATTTTTGAGGTGCTTATCTGCTGAATGTGTTTTCAAGACTATTGAGGATTGTGGAGTTCTGAATTATTGTTCCAGGGCTTGTTGTTACCTGCACAGAGACTTCTGTAGGACATCCAGAACCTTTAATTAGAAGACAAAGGCAAATGATGAACCTCCTCCTTTCCTCCACAGAGGAGTGGAGCTCATTATAACAGCAAATGAAGACTAAATAATGTGGAATGCGATTTTTAAACAGAAGCACATTTTCATCTTCTGCTCAGGTGTCTACAAACGTTCTCGGTTCTCTCGCTGGTTTGACTTTTGTGTTTTTTTACTCGAACAGAACTCGACATTTTCGGGATCATCCTTTACTCCACCCTCACCTTCATGGCCTTTGTGTCTGTGCTGCTCTACATCGAGGAGTGTGTTTACATCTACAGGAAGGTTTCTTCCAACAAGAAGAGCGCCATCATCTGGGTGAACGGAGCTGCTCCGGTAACTCAGGAGGCTTTAACTCCAGTGCATGATAAGAGATTTTTTTTACTACATCGGACTGAAGTCAAATTTGTTTGTCTGTGTGTGTGTGTGTGTGTGTGTGTGTGTGTGTGTGTGTGTGTGTGTGTGTGTGTGTGTGTGTGTGTGTGCACGCAGGTTATCGGGGCGATGTCCTGTTTGGGAATGTGGATCCCTAGAGCCACGATGTTCACAGATATGACTTCAGCCACGTGAGTGTGAAAGCAAATATTCACCCGTTTAAAAAAAATAAAAAAAAAGGTGTCTATCTTAATTTAATCTTTAATGTCACATTTTATAAATTACATTATTTTTACTGGATAAAATATAATCTTTTTTTTTTTTTATTCAACAGTCAATACTTTTTTTTTTTTGCAAAATGTTCCTTTATTCAACAATAATTGCAGATTCTTTTTACTATTTTTTTAAATTATTTTTTATATTTTTTTCAAATTATTATTATATTTTTTTCCATAATTATTTGAGTATTTTCTTTAAATTATATCTGTTTTCTTGGAGCTTTTATTTTTAGATTAGATTTTAGAACTATATATATTTTTACATGGCCCAGGCATTTCCAGAATTATTGGCACCCTAATAAAGATCAAACAATAACAAAAATCATTTATATTATTTATAAAAGTTAATTAAACAGATTTATCTTAATACAAATGTCTCACAAAAATGCATTAAAGGAACATTTAAGATAAATTCAAGTGAATCACTAGACTGTATAAATACATTTAATCCATTTTCCCCCCCAAGTTTTTATGCTTTCAGTATTTTTAATAATCATTTTAATGATTCATTTATTTTAAATGTAAGTTTTTATAAACATTTACACACATCAAATATAAAATCTTTTTGTCATCTTTTTTAAATGATATTGTTCTTAAATTCAGCTCAAAATAAAACCTAATACATCATGCGTTATTTATTTTGTATTTTTAAATCATTTTGTTAAATAAAGGGTGCCAATAATTCTGGAGATTATTTTATGGACAAATTATATTCATATATACAGTATATATATATATATATATTTTGTGTGTGTGTGTGTGTGTGTTACAGTTATTTTGCCATCGTGGTGTTTAAGTTTCTGATTCTGATGATTGAGGAATGTGGAGGTGACGAGGTTTTTATCAAAAGTTCTGCTGACAAGACGCTCCGGATCAGTACCGGCCCCTGCTGCTGCTGCTGCCCCTGTCTGCCCAGAGTCCCCATCACACGGTAACACACACACACACACACACACACACACACACACAAACCACAGTAATTGCCACTACATGCAGACCCTGACCATCACATCCCAAACCCTGTTCCAGCATCAGAGTTGCTCTGTGCACATGATTACTTGAGTGTCCCTGATTTCCCAGACCTCATCAATTCCTCTGAATACCTTCGAACTGGAACTGGTGATTCTTCACCTCCTCTAACATTTAACCTGATCTCACTCACTCTAGCATGAAGGCTGGATGATTTCCTGATCCACACCATGGATACTCTCTCTCTCTCTCTCTCTCTCTCTCTCTCTCTCTCTCTCTCATATGTGTGTGTATGTGTATATATATATATATATATATATTTTTTTTTTTTTCTTTGTGAAATTGTAAAGTTACTGCATACAGAGACGTTTGTGGCCCCAGTTTGGAGAAGAATCCCGTATAGAGGTGATGGTCAGATTATTATGACTGTAAAATGGGGAATACACTTAATTTAACAAAGGAAATCCATGTCTCATGTTCAGGGGCGCACAAACTTTTGGATATATACTGTGTAATGAGACAGTTGTTCTGTTTCTGTTTGAACATCCCACCGGTCATTAAACTCTCTCTGGAACGCAGCGTCTCTGTCAGGTCACCTGCACAACCGCAGGGTCGTTACACCTTCACATAAAAAGGTTTAGAGGAAACCGTAAGCTCGAGATAAAAAACGCAGGAATCTCAAAGATCAGATCCGATTTTACTGCAAAGAGCGTTTACTTATAGCTCTTAATTACATTATTCAGGAAACAGAAAACAGTCCTTTTGTTAAAACAATAATAATTATAATAATAATAATTTTAATAATCATAAACATCTTTTTGATAATTATAATAATAATAATAATAAATCATTAATATTATAATAAGAGGTGATTAAAAACGGTGCATCGGGTAACTGTGAGAAGAACAAACTGAATCGAGACGCGTGAGAACTGAAAAAAGGGAACTGAAAAATGTGAATTTTATTAAAAATTTAACACATTTTTTGTTAATGTTTTGTGTAAATTGTATTTTATTTATGTATTTATTTTTAGTAATGTTCCACCAAAATATAAAATAAATCCTATTTATCTAAATAAAATATATAAAAATTTTAGCTAATTAATTATAATAATAAAAAAATGTAATTATAATTAACGATAATGATACAAATCTGCTAATAAATCTTATTATATCTTATTATAATAATAAATTATAATTATCTAAACAATAAATTATTGAAATCTAATTCTGAAATTATTCTAAAAATATTGAAATACATTAGAAATGTTAATGTTCATTTAGGAAACTATTATTTTGTTAATTCCTGTAAAAAAAGGGAAGGTTTCAATTTGACCAGGAGATGGCGCTGTATTAAGACTGAATTAATAAAATACACTGTTGTTTGAAGTAGAAGCCTCATAATAATAATAATAATAATAATAATAATAATAATAATAATAATAATAATAATTATTATTA